>JAODAL010028082.1:0-53918 GCA_025379985.1 Phyllomedusa bahiana | reverse complement strand
CCCCCCCCGGGAACTGGATTCCTGCGCCCTCCTGCCGGGAACTGGATTCCTGCGCCCTCCTGCCGGGACCTGGATTCCTGCGCCCTCCTGCCGGGAACTGGATTCCTGCGCCCTCCTGCCGGGACCTGGATTCCTGCGCCCTCCTGCCGGGACCTGGATTCCTGCGCCCTCCTGCCGGGACCTGGATTCCTGCGCCCTCCTGGGGCCCTGGTTTCCCTGCGCCCTCTGACGGGAATGGTTTTTGCGCCCCCCTGAGGGGAAAATGGATTCCTGCCCCTCCTGAGGGAATTGGATTCCGCCCACTGAGGAAATTAGATTCCTGCGCCCACCTGAGGAAAATTAGTTTCCTGCCCCCTCCTGAGGGGAATTTGGGATTCCGCCCCCTCCTGAGGGAAATTAATTCCTGCGCCCACCTGATGGATTGGTTCCTGCGCCCTCCGACTGTTAACTGGATTCCTGCGCCCTCCTGACGGGAACTGGATTCCTGCGCCCTCCTGACGGGAACTGGATTCCTGCGCCCTCCTGACGGGAACTGGATTCCTGCGCCCTCCTGACGGGAACTGGATTCCTGCGCCCTCCTGACGGGACCTGGATTCCTGCGCCCGCCTGACTGGACCTGGATTCCTGCGCCCGCCTGACTGGACCTGGATTCCTGCGCCCACCTGACTGGACCTGGATTCCTGCGCCCACCTGACTGGACCTGGATTCCTGCGCCCACCTGACTGGACCTGGATTCCTGCGCCCTCCTGACTGGACCTGGATTCCTGCGCCCTCCTGACGGGAACTGGATTCCTGCGCCCTCCTGAATGGACCTGGATTCCTGCGCCTTTGCCGGGATTTGGAGGTTTCTCCTCACAGTAGCTTCTTGTAGCTATTCCTTCCAGGCTTCAGCAATCCATCTGTACTAATTCAGCAAACAGACGAGCGGGAGGTGCAGCTTCTCTGTCCTTTTCTGTGAACGCGTGAGGGGAGAAGGGGCACAAGTCCCAAGACATTTGCTGAGTTACCAATCCTAAGCATCATGGGAAGTCAGGGCTGCAGGAAAGTCGACTAAAGTGCGGACAAACAGAAGATCTTCCCACCTAGAAACCAGCCTAGAATCCGTTTGGCTCTTATACCTTATGGATCTCCTATAAATCTACAGGTAAAAAACAATCCTACAGGTCTTTTAACAAGAGGCTCAATGCAGTCACTTCCCACCTGGAGAGGAGGCAGCGCTGGTATACGTTTTATGTGGCCCTGTGAGTGGGAGCCACCGTAGCCCAAGCCAGATCTCAGGAGCCGCAGGGGAGTCCAAAGCTCAAGTCCACATGACAACAATGGTGCAAATATGGAATTTATCTCTAGTATCTAAAAGGTCTGAGGGTCCTGTGTCTTTCTGGAGGAAATCCTGATGGTCTGGAGCTTCCAGGGAGATGAGGAGCAATGGCTGAGGTTGGAAGGCACGTGCTTAGATGCTGCTGTGCTTCTTCTCCACACTGCGTTTTCCACTGACTGCCAGTTACCTAATAATTTATTCAGAAATGAAGGCCTTGTTCTGAAGCCGCACAGATCACTCCCATCTCACAGCCCACTACCCTATCTCTACCTCTTATCACCAGGACATTTTTCACTTCCGACTTAAGTGTTGATTTCTAACAAAAATCAGTTTTCCCTTCTATTCCACCATTGGGGCATCCAAGCCCCTGAGAACAGGTCCGACAGGCACAACTTTCACTCGGGATAGAAATGTGCTTGTTATTAGCTGTTTGCTGCCCCTGTTAGTTCTCTGGATGACCATCATGTTTGTTATGGAGCAAATACAGGGATCCCTGTGCTGCTGCTGGGACTAAAGGAAAAGAGATTGTCATTACAAATTGCCGCTTCCCTTGCCTCCTGCAGCAGATGACTTGGGAAGAAATAACCTCTAGGAAGGGTCCTCATGTCTGCCAGTTGCAAACCAACCACCCAGGACCTTCCCTTCTGACGTCTGAAGATTTAATCTAGAAAAGGTGGAGAAAGAACTAGAGCGAGCTTCATCGAGCCCCACCACACCTTCGATTCTAAGGTTGGCCTGGATTACAGGTTCTGTATGGGAAAAGTAGCCTTGAGCAGAGCCGGAGCCTGTTCTGGGAAATCCGCCAGTCTGGACATCTCCCTAATTCACAATCCTTTGTGGATTTGGCTGTAACCCTTCATTCTTCCCTGGAATAGAACTAGGAGATTTCCTGTGTAAAACACCTCCCTAGACTTATCCTCATTTCATATCGTCTGGGAATGTAAAGGGAGTGAAGCCACAACTCCATTAGAGAAAAGCTCAGAGTAGGACACCAGCAGGAAGCTACCTGAGGATGCAAGTCATCCAATGAAGAGACCTTAAAGGGAATGTATTGCTTCTTTAGTTCGGCTGCTTCACACTCTCAGCTTCTCAACTCTGGAAATGCAAGGGCGTTTCTTCCCCTCCCAGCTGGGTGACATCATCCCCCCCTTCACTGTGAATGCTGGCTCCCGAGACTCCCACCCCCCCCCCCCTGTCTGAGTCCACATGTCACTGTGTCTCCCCCAGCAGTCTTATTTTGTAAGAGCTGTATACATACCACAGGCTGCATTCAATCTAGACTGAGCAACTGAACTCTTCTCCTCTCGCAGCTGGAGATGCTCTATGAACAGCACAGATCTCGCTTCTATGCAGGAGAGTTAGGCACCGGGACAAAACTGTTATGTTTTCTCATTGTAGAATCTGTTGCAGTCTGTTTCTGCTGGGTGTGGAGAGAGAAGATGCTACGCACCCTAACTCGGAGTCAGGCAGGGATCGACACAAATTGTGCGATTTCCTGATTGTGTAAGCCCTTCAGTGTAATTCTGTTTCTTCTGCCTGTATAAAGTGAAAATGCGAGTGAGAGACGAAGCTCCGTGAATTCGACCCGGGGCTGTACAGAATGTAAATGAGCTCTCAGCTAGTGAAATGCAAGGAGGAGGGATCCGGAGGGATTCGACCAGGACTGGATATCAGTGTAAACAAAAACACAAGATAAGGAATACTGTAAATACAAGACAGCTTTGCTAATTACATCCAATTGCAAAGTTGCTTGTTTTCACTGTCCCCTTATTCTGAAGACCATTTAATGAAATGATAAAACCCCTTTAAGCCAAAATGGGGGATTCTGCCCAAGAAAAGGCTTGCAGCTCTGTGACTCCCTGGCAGAAGTGCTAGCTGTCTCTTTCCTGAAGCAGAGGAATTTAGAGAGTACACTTTCCAAAGCTCATGTGGAGATTCACCTAGACATCCCTGGTGGAGAGATGTCATCTGCTCGCTCTCAAGTCCCGTTACACAGACTGAAGAAATTACTCTGATGGAGCCCCTTAAACATCTCTTGAGCGAGTGCTCTCAGGAACGCGCACGCGGCAGCAACCTGGACCTTCCACGTGGATGTCCGAAGTCATTTGTCCAGGTCATACTGTAGAGACTCTCGCACTGTACTCGATGGAGCATCCCTTTCGGCAACTCTGTACAAGCAAGGGCCAAAAATCTCTTAACTAAGCTTTGTACAGGCCGCCTCCGTGATCACAGATTGTGATTATGTTCCCAAGACAGTCTGAAAGCCCTGACCTGCAGGATGTGAGTCCAGATCTCCCCAGGCCATGGCCTAGCTTTTGGTGGGTTGTGGGACACTAGACTCCATATTGACTGACTCCTTATAATGACAGCCTCAATGGTCAGAATGGTAGGAATGCTATTGTCATTGCCTGGATTATGAGTTTTCTCCATGGCCACTGACTTTGACATTAACCATGTTTCTATGACTGCATCAGAAAGGCCTCTTATCCATAGCAGGTTGTTGGGTGAAATCTTTCAGATCATGACATGGCTCTTGTATTTGGGAAAGACGTCATATAGACCATGACTCCTCTCTATGAAGTGGAGCTTCATCACTCCGTGGCCCGGTCTTGCCTGAGTTTCATCAGTACCTTTGCTATCATGGAACACTGAAGGGAATATGCAGGCCCGCCTGATCTTCAAAGCAATTTCTCGACTGCCAAGGAATTGTCCTCTCAGGATGGGGAACAGGACGTCTACACCTTTGCATTAAACCTGATCACCAAGAGATCTATCCCTAACCTACCCAATCTCCCAAGTGATCTGATATGAGCTAATCTGGCACAGACTGGCTCTGGTTACTGTATAAAGGGCCATAGTTGTGGACTGTTGACAAAAGTTTGTGTCTTTCCATTTTGTGACCATTCCCACTTCTAGGAAGGGGTGAGGGTAGCATACCTCCAGGCTGGGTGTTGTAAAGGACGACGGTTTTGCGGTGATGGGTAGCATACCTCCTGGCTGGGTGGTGTATAGGACAGCGTGCGGTGATATTGGTGACGTACTCAGGCCTGGGTGTTTGTAAAGGAACAGACGTGCGGTTGATGGTAGTGTACCTCCATGGCTGGGTGTTTGTAGAATAGAGGACGGACGTGCGGTGTTGAAGGGGAGAGTACTCTCAAGGTGGGTGTTGTAACAGGTACGTCTAGACGTGCTGGTGATGGGCCATACCTCCAGGCTGGGTGTTGTAAAGGACGGTCAGACGTGCGGTGATGGGAGCGTACCTCCAGGCTGGGTGTTGTAAAGGACGGTCAGACGTGCGGTGATGGGAGCGTACCTCCAGGCTGGGTGTTGTAAAGGACGGTCAGACGTGCGGTGATGGGAGCGTACCTCCAGGCTGGGTGTTGTAAAGGACGGTCAGACGTGCGGTGATGGGAGCGTACCTCCAGGCTGGGTGTTGTAAAGGACAGTGAGACGGGCGGTGATGGGAGCGTACCTCTAGGCTGGGTGTTGTAATAGGTAGTGAAGACGGGCGGTGAGTGGGAGCGTAACATCTAGGCTGGGTTGTTGTATAGTGACAGAAAGTGCCGGTGATGGGGTGCGTTACTCTAGGATGGGTGTTGTAAGGACAGTAAGACGTGCGGTGATGGGAGGCTACCTCTGGTCGAGGGTGTTGTAAAGGATCAGACGTGCGGTGTGATGGGAGCTGTTACCCTCCAGGCTGGGGGTTGTAAAAGGCAACGGTCCAGCAGAGTTCGGTGGATGGGAGGTACCTCAGTGGGGTGTCTGTAAAGGTGACGGTCAGACGTGCACTGATGGGGAGCGTATCCATGGCTGGAGTGTTGTCAAAGGAGGTTCAGACGTGCACTGATGGAGCGTACCTCCAGGACTGGGTGGTTGTAAAGGACGGTCTAGAATCGGTGCGGTGATGGGAGCGTTCGTACCTCACAGGCTGAGTCCCTCATGTGTTGTAAAGGCGGTCAGAACGGCGCGGGGTGTTGGGAGGTACCTCCAGGCTGGGTGTTGTAAAGGTCAGGTCCAGACGTGCACGGTAGATGGGCGCGTACCTCCAGGCTGGGTGTTGTAATGGACGGTCAGACGTGCGGTGATGGGAGCGTACCTCCAGGCTGGGTGTTGTAAAGGACAGTCAGACGTGCGGTGATGGGAGCGTACCTCCAGGCTGGGTGTTGTAAAGGACGGTCAGACGTGCGGTGATGGGAGCGTACCTCCAGGCTGGGTGTTGTAAAGGACAGATGTGCGGTGATGGGAGCGTACCTCCAGGCTGGGTGTTGTATAGGACAGATGTGCAGTGATGGTAGTCGTTAATGGCCAGGCTGGGTGTTGTAAAGGACAGTCAGACGGGCGGTGATGGGAGCGTACCTCCAGGCTGGGTGTTGTAAAGGACGGTCAGACGTGCGGTGATGGGAGCGTACCTCCAGGCTGGGTGTTGTAAAGGACTGACTCAGATCGATGCGGTGAATGGGAGAGTTACCTCAGGCTGGCGTGTTTGTAAAAGACGGTCAGACGTGCGGTCTGTGGGAAGCGTACTCCAAGGGGGTAGTTGTAAAGGTCTACGGTCAAGACGTGCGGTGATGGGAGCGTTACATCCAGCTTGGGTGTTGTTATGGACGGTCAGACGTGCGGTGATGGAGCGTACTCCAAGCAGGGTGTTGGATAAGGACGGTCAGAGGAGATGGTCCGGTGATATGTAGAGTTCCTCCACAGGCTGGGTGTTGTAAAGGACGGTCAGACGGGCGGTGATGGGAGCGTACCTCCAGGCTGGGTGTTGTAAAGGACAGTCAGAGTAGCGGTTAGTGGGAGCGTCAACTCAGGCTGGTGTTTGTAAAGGACTGATTGTGCGGTGATGGGAGGTACCTCCAGGCTGCCTGGGTGTTTGTAAAGGAAACGCGTCGCCGTAGCTGGTTATATCTGGTTGCAGGTGATGTAAGTTCGGTAGCAGCGTGATGGGACGCGTACTCTAGGTGGGTGTTGTAATAGTTGTCTGTAAAGGACAGTCAGACGGGTGCATGGTGTTTGTGATCCGTATGGGAGGTGTGAGTTGGGGATGGGGTGTGGTGATGGAGCGTACCTCTTGGCTGGGTTGTTGGTAAAGGTACTAGTCAGACGTTTTTAGGCTGGTAAGGTGATGGGAAGAGCGCAGCGTACCTCCAGGCCATGGGTGTTGTTTGTAAAGGACATGCATGGTATGCGCGAGGTGACAGGTGATGGGAGCAGTACCTCCAGGCTGGGTGTTTGGGTGTTGTATAGGACAGTGTTGCAGTGATGGGAGCGTTTACCTCCAGTTGGTTGTTTTTGTTGTAAAGGGACAGACGTTTTTTGGCGGTGTGGCGTCGACTCGGGAGCTTTACATCCAGTGTTGGTGTGTTTCTGGTGTTGTTGTAAAGGATCTGGTTCAGAGGGCTGGGTGAGGGTGATGGTAGCGTACCTCCAGGATGGGTGGTGATTGTAGGAAGGGACGGTCCTAGACACGTGGCGTGGTTTTGCCCGGTGAATTTCTAAGAGGGTGTAGTGATGATGGAGAAGCGTAACCTCATGTCCTGGGTGTTGTAAATGGTCGAGTCAGACGTGGCGGGGTGATTCGGGTGATTAGGTGAATGGGAGGAGGTTACTGGGTGACCAATGTATGGGATGAGGGGCGTACTCCAGGATGGAGTGTTGTAACAGGATCTGGTTCTGACGTGCGGGGTGATTGGTACTGCGGTATGATGGGAGCGTGCCATCCAGGCTGGGTGTTTGATAAAGGACGGTCAGTACGGTAGTGCGGGTGTGATGGGAGCGTTACCTCCCAGGCTGGGTGTTGTGTAAAGGACCAGTCAGACGGGCCGGTGATGGAGCGTACCTCAGGACATGCGGTGTTTGTAAAGGACGGTCAGGACGGCCGCGTTGGTGAATATGCCGGGGCGGGTGATCGGTTGAGTCAGTGGAACCTCCAGGAGATATGAGGTGTTTTGGTTTTGTTAAAGGAACTGTCAGGACGGGCTGTGACGGGGTCGAGATGGGAGTCGTACCACTAGGAGGGGATGTTACCTCAGACTTTTTTCGTTTGTCGCTTGCCCATAACAGTCTCTCTTAAGCTTTCCACATTTCCACACATATACGATTGAACAGGACCCTTTCTCTTAAACCCCCTCACCCCCCCCCCATCACACACACACACCTCCCGCTTTGCACTGGCTTTTGATTCTGGGGACTTCCAGCAAACCAGTAAGACATCCTAAAGCTCCTGAGCAAACTTGTAAGAGCAGACCAGCTAAAGATCCTGAGCAACTTCCGGTTCCAGCCCTGATGTGAGAGGGTGCGAGGTCCCAGCGCTCCTCCATCGCCACTAAAATATCTGCACACTAACAGCTTAAGCCAACTGAAAAAGCATCCATGGAGCTTGAGATTGTGATCTGATGTCCTACAACATCAGCTGCAGAGTGGTGTTGTGGCCGCCCTGTCAAGCGGGAAGCCCTGTGAAACCACAGAGACATTTGGCCCCTCCATTGTGACCTCATGGAAGCCAGGGGAGCATGAAAAATCACGGAACTGCCGAATCAGCATAAAGTAAGCAGTTGGAGAGGGGGGAGAGGAGAGGGAGAGTGAATGTGAGAGAGAAAAAAAGCGCTTATGTTAAAAGCATAACCCGCAAGTGGAGGAGAGAGAGAGAAGGACGGGGCAGATGATGTGGGAAGGCAAAAAGAAAGCCAAAGCAGCTACAGGAACGCAGTATATGCCCTAATCTACACTAATAGTGTGTAAAGTGACATCTTCAGATAAAGACTGCCAACTAAAGGAGGTGAGGGGGTGTAGGAGGAGGAGAGAGAGGAGCCGACAAAGAGCAAGAATGAGAGGATGAGAAAAAGTCATGAACCTGGGGCATAACAGGAAACTTTTCATAGGCGCTTGTTTAAACTCAGGCAGCTATCTTTCACTGAGTCTCAAGAGTAATATCTGCTGGTCAGAAAAGCAGCTATACCATCATTCTTTAATAACACGAGCAAGTAGTGTGCAAGATCGTAAGCAGCAAACTACATAAGCTTTGTGGACTATAAGAAGCTGAACTCTAAGAAGCAAAAAAAGATTGAACATAGTTTTCCTCCCGTGTTCTTCTTCCTAAAGCCTAGGGATAAAGAAAGTGTGTATATGGCGCTGATTACTAGTAAAGGGGACAAAATGGCGTGTCCCTTCCCCCCCCCCCCCCTCAAACACTCCTTAGACTTCCTACTAAGGGAAAAGACGAGGTCTGAATACGACGGAGAAAATGGGTAGACCTCGGAGGACGAAGGTCAAGTGCGGGTGAGTGATCTGAAGCCCCTCAGGTAAAAATTGATTACAAGATAAAACATGCCAATTGCAGTGGCCAAGAAAATGTAACCAGTGCTACAAGAAACGCTATCAAACAACTTATTAACCACAATGCAAAGACTTTGCAGGCAGAGGTTTGCAAACAAGAGGTGAACGGCAGGAGGGAATTGTTAGAGCAAGGATTATCTATAACAGAGGACGAAATATCCGACCTCCATACTCGCATAAATGATCTACTGAAACCAGTAGAAAATACATGAATTAAGCTTGAAGATCTAGAGAACGCTCACGTAGAAATAAAGTTGAGGATATAGCGGATTACGGAGAAAATTCCAAGCGGGTACTCCTTAAACAAATATGGTGAAAAGATTTGCGGAAGCACTAATATAGACACAGTCTGCAAATTAGAGATGAGCCCCACAGAGGTAGGCCAGATAAGAACGTCAAGCAAAACGGTAGCTGAGGGTCTTACGAGCTCAAAGTATCCAAAAGGCAAGTCATAACCAATTCTTGGACCTATACTGACAAGGAAACATTTTAAAAAGCTTCAAACGGCGGCAAAAAGCCACTAAAGTATGTAGGGATTCAACATACTCATCTTTAATGACTATTCGGTGGATACCTGTTTCGAGAAAAAGGCATTCTTTTTAGCAAGACGCTAATGTTCTGTACTCTACGCTTATAAAGATCAGAGTTCCGTGGTGTATCTGAGGTTGTCAACCTACCGTGACGGCAAAGTGGGACTCCTTCACCATCGTTAAACAAGTGAGAAGATGTAACTTCAAATTTTTATATACTCATCGGAGGTTACCAATAGAGAGGAACTCGGCAACATAACCTAATCTTCGACAATCTGCTGCCTCTGTAAATGGGTATGCTACATAGGGCCTAGGAACAAGAACACAGAGATATTACACAAACCTTCTCGAGAGTGCCCGAATAAACTGTTGATAGGGTCTTATAATCATACCTTATGTCCTTACAAAGACATAACTCTGATAAGCAGTTCCAGGAACTCTTGAAATCATATTGCTTTTCTCCGTCTTCCCCTTTCCTATTTCCTTTTTTTTTTTTTTTTTTTTCCTTGCTTTTCTGTGTCATCTCTTTTTGAGGGGAAGCGTCTCTCAAAATAATCTTACTTTTGTCGGTTAAGGGCATTACAGGTTCGGCACTAATAATTCTCCTACTTAAGTGGCGATGGATAAGGGATAGTCGCATACATACAGAAAAATAGTGGAAGTCTTTATGAAAGAAATGGGATGGTGGTTAATGATAGGCAATGTTGTTGTTCACATAATGTTGATATTAATGTTAAAACGCTAATAGTTTATGTTCAAGCACTTTTACTAAGTTTATGCCAGGAGAATGATTGTACACTCACATACTCACGCTTATCGGAGGTGGGGAGGGAGGCAATAAGGTTATGGTTCTCAGTCTGATGCATCCACATTATTGATAATCTTATATACCTATTAAACATGAAATTTCATTTCATGGAATGTAAAAGGTCTAATGTCCCCCACAGAAAAGATCAATTAATACTAAGACAATCCTGGGTAAGATGAAGACCGGATGTGGTTTGCTTCAGAGAGCTCACCTGTTTGTCAGATAGTGACTTCTTCTGAGTGAGAAAATATTGCGGCATGTGTGGACTCGGTCCTGGGGCACGGCCCAAAAATAGAAATATGGAGTATTGATTCTATTACAAAAACGTCCTTACATTACAAACTATGTTAATACCATTACCAAGACAAACACCAAGAACGAGAGTATTTGATCTCAAAAAGATGTACAAAATCCTTTATGAATAGACATAATTATAATCATATAAATAGTTTGAGTACAAAAAATCGCCAAGTGAGGTGAGTAATAGGAGATCATATCATAAGTCAACACTATCTGTATATGGAAGATGTAATTTTGGGCTTTGTATCGAAGAAAGTTAATAATTATGGCTGCCAGTTTATACGACCAAATGCCTCCTAATCAGTGTCACTTACACAGATTTAACCCAAGTCCGAGCGCCGACACATAGAGCCCCTACAATACCGTTGGTACATAAAAGTAATTATAACTAGGGCAAAAGCTGATACTTAACCAAATTCGCAAGTGGTGACTAGAGGATATCACCTATGCCGCTCCAACCCGCCGTTGTGCGTTTAGATCGCTAGTCCTCAGGGGGTGAGATAACTTTACCTCAGTCTGACACGCTATAAGTAGTAAAGGGGATGAATCAACAACGATGGGGGTATTCTCGGAAGCCCTGCGGTTGTGGTATCGGTGGAAGGCGTCATGTGCCCCACTTCCAGGCAAATTCTCGCGCACTACGACGGTTGGCGATGAGATACGAATCTCCCGGAATGCGCACTAGCACTGTTGGATGCACGAGGCCAGGTACTGGCGAGACACTGTCCCCCACACCAGGCTGCGAACAAACCTCAGGCAGATTCACTGCAGGCGGATCAAAGGTTAATGTACGTCCTAGCAGTGATCACTGCATAATACTATCCGCACCAAGTGTCACAAACTGTTGCAGCGTGCAAGCAATAATCATCATGCTCTAAACTCTGAGACATATACAACAAATTGTAATAATATATCTATATATAGTATGGTAAAAAGTTGTAAATAATACTCACAATACACAAATCCAATAACATAACAGTAATTTATCATCTATATAGTAACAAGACATAGACTGGATCCACTTCTTTCAGTTTATCAATGGCAGTAATTAACTCCTTCTCTCTTGTGCCCAGTTCTTTTGTTGGGATCACCATTGCATATCAAAACTGTACTCCGTGATTGTCCTGTATGTTGTATGAAGCCACTATAGGTTATTATCCCAGGGTCTTAAGAGTCAGCTCGACAGAGAAAAAAGGAAAAGTTATAAAACATCAATTATAGAAACATGATCCGTGTATCGGGGGAGAGTTAATACTCCTATACATCAGATCTCAAAAACCTCATATATTAGTCTAGCCAAATGGACTAAATACTTGTTGCATCATAAAACGATGATAAGTGCATTTTACTCGTTTATAATCATGCAGGGGTCAAGGATTTAGAGACACAATCCATTTCGTTTCGTTCTTGTTCAAGGATTCTCTGCTTTCGCAACTCTGATCACTTGAGTGTACAGATCTATGCCTTCACATTTCAACAAATCCTCATTTTTTACAATCGTGATATTTGAGGAAAGGTCTCGGTAGTGTTTTTAAGTTGATCAAACTCCCTCACCTCTCTTGCTGCTGTTATATCCGTACATGGTTCCCTTAGGTCGCACTAATATATCACACTTTGAGGCTCCCGGGTGGTTGATAATATCCAATATATGCTTTTGGGCAAATGGGCAACATGCCATGTATATCACATTCTTTGTTGTGCATGTAACTAAAATGTATGATCCTTATTCGCGGTGCACATCGATGAATGAAACACTTCAGTTTTAATAATCATATTAACACATGCTCACAACATTTCCAAACAGGGAAAAAGAAGCCTTTGTTTTGGACTTCGTGCTAAAAGGGTTGCGCAATTTTGAACTACGTATGGCTCCTTACTTGATGATCTGTAAGTTAGTAGCCCTCTCTTGCAGTTTGCAAGGGGAAGTCCATGAATATTTCTTTTGCTTGTAAAACAGAGTCAGTTGTAGTTACACCCATGCTTAGCAAGGATCTCACCGCAATTTGGGCACATTGTTGGTTTTACGTTGTTATGATCACGAGTACATCCTCGGGCTGCCTTTTTTATTGATTTTTTTTTTTAGTCGTAAGTTGTAACAGTTGATTTCATGGAGTTGACTTTGCCCTCCTATACGCGCCCTTTTTATAATCCTTTCACTATATGACCTCCGTTGTAAAAAAACCTCCATCCTTTAAATCTCTTGCCTTGATGTTCAAATCTGGCATCTGCAGGAACATATACGGGCATTAGTAAGAATTGTTCAGTAGGTATATGCCCTTTATAGTGGAAGGACTCATGGAACAATGAGGCCATGAGTATAGGCTTTTTCACAGAAGTTTCATGCGGGAAAAACATCTGTTTGTATCATACTCGATCTCTTTCCGATTCTCACCATGGTTATATCCAGGGAATTCGATTTTCCTCATTATCTTGCCTTGATTGTCACCGTCTAAATGATCTGTTAGAAGTATTATTTGAGGTGTTCCATGAAAACAGTGCCAGCTGAGCATCGATCCGTGCCATAAAATAGCACATCATCGATGTAACTCCTCAGCCTGCCACTGCACGCACGGATGGTCAGGCTTACCACCCTACTACATCAACTTGAAATATCCTGAATTTCACAGTTAGCCAAGGAAAAAGATTTGCATTCGCAGGAGCGCATAGCCGCGCCACATTTGATCCTTCCTCGGCACTGAGTAATAAAAGTTGTCCTAAAGACATAACACATTGTATGTGTCCAAGATAAATCTTACGCTCCAGGTTCTGATTACTGAGGTCCATTCTAGTCCACTAGTCTCAAGAAAGAATTCAACTGCTTTCAAACCATCTTCATGATGCAATATGTATATTGTGATTCTACATCTGCCGTCACTACCATATTCCTGGTTCAGTATGGATCCCTCTATAATCCTCGCCTCTAGCAGTCCATATGAGTCCTGCACATAAGGATTCGTAACTCTTCCACAATTGGTTTTATGTAATGGTCTATAAATTTAACACACACAGGATCACCATAGTCATCCTATCCAACACAAATCTGGACGGCCCGGTGGTATTGATGGGATCACTTGTGGGATCCTTTGGGAGAATGTACAACGTGGTGGATTTTTGGCGGCTTTAACCAACCATTCTCAAGAATCTTTTTGTGGGAATAATACCTAATGAAAGTCTTTGTCCAAGCTATTCTTAACTCTTTAGAACAAACTTATTCATTAGGATTATAGTGGATCTTCATATATGTATCCTTGTCTCTAACGTTGGCGACAGAGACTCCCTTTTCACATTTCTAACGGGGCCACACCACCTCACATTTCCCCCCTTGTCTGCTCGGTTTTAATTATAACATCTTTCGATGCTCTTTGAAATTCATTAAGTGCTTTTCTCTGAGGAGACCGACAAGTTAGTCTCCTAAGACGTCTAGTGGGTAGTCGTTTCAAATCTGCAATGACCACAATCTTAAAAAAAAAGTCTACATTGCAGGGCAACAGCGGACAGAGGGGGAAATCTTGGTTGGAGTTAAGGGTACGCAGAGACAGAGGGATAATTACTGTCGTGGACCACCATCTTGTTCCAGGTGCATTATTCCTCGCAGCACAGTGACGGCGACTCTCTCCTCCTCAGTGAATGCCCAATTCATTATTCTCTTTCTTAGCGTATAGTTGCTTATTAAATATGCTTCCTCGCGTACATATAAAGCAAGTCTTTATAACGACTGTGAAGAAATTAATGAATTAGCTGGAGAAAAGGTTGTCCTAAACACTTAGCACCTCAAAATTTTGTGCCTCAGTCAACACCATTGTGCAGACAGGTTAATACTTTTAAATTTTTCTTACGCGCTCTGTTGGTTTTCGAAGAGGGGGAGCTACGCCATGGCCAGAGGATTACCTTCGCCTTCCATCCGCCCAACTTCACTCGAATTGCCACTCTGCTTAATCTTTTCCATGTCACTGGATGGTTCTCCTGGGATCTCATGGGTGCCATGGATCCAGATCTTGATCGGGACCGGGATCCATGTGATCTCCATCTATAAACCCTGCCCGTCTGTAGGTCATTCATATCCCTTTGGAATTTTTTTTGGATTTTATTGCACAGATTTCTTTCTCCCATATAACGAGATCCTTGTCTAAATCGGAATTGAAATCCTCCAGTTCCTCTCTAGACATCAAGGCTCTCATTTTAGGATGGATCTCCTCATCATCTCATCTCAATACCTTCCAGTGGTAGTTTGTATTGCTTTGCCACCTAAAAGTTCCAATAAAACCTCTTGAACAGCCAATAGAAGCACCTCTTTCCTTTCTCTGTGATTATTGCTATCTTCACATAGGAACGAATGATAAATACTCTGACCTTCTGAGCCGCGTAGGTATACAAGCCTCTTGCTATATATCTTCCAATAATTGACTTTATTCCACCATATCCGTAGTCTCTTATGGAGAAGCTCTTTCCATTTGGATTTGAGATTTTTTAATCTCCACATTCTCCTCATCTACAATCCGATTTGGATCATCTTTGAATACCTCATTGAGGCTTTTGTGCCCAGGACTTTCCTGATCTCTTGAATCTAAAGGTCGCATATTATAATTAGAGCAGGGGTACTGTGAAAAAAAACACAGACTGAAATGTTAACTCAATCAAGCAACAAAGGGCTACACCAATAGCTGTAAGGCTAGGCTCGACGTATCTGGCCTCCATATCATATCCTCGATCACTCTCCAATTCTTTAATACATACAAGATAAAACACGCAGAACGAGAGTATATGATCAAAAATTGTACAAAATCTTTATTGAATAGACAATAATTAAATTAAATAAAAATATGAGGTACACAATAAATCACCAAGTGGTAATATAGGGATCATAACATCAAGTATCAACACTACTGTAAAGAGCTGTTGTAATTTTGGCTTGTTCAAAAATATTTACAAACTCTGTCTGCCAGTATTATGACCAAATGCTCCAAATCAGTGTCATAACAGTTTAACCCAAAAGTACCCCCGACACATAGAGCCCACAAAACACTGGTACTAAAAAGTATAAAAAGGCAAAGTGTCCAAAACCAATAATGGTGAATGGGGTTCCCCTAGGCCCCAACCCGCGTTTTGCTTTTTGACCCTTTTCCTCGGGGGGTGATAACTTTACTCAGTTGACCGCTATAAGTAGTAATGGGTGATCAACACCTGGGTATTCTCGGCGCCTGCGTTTTGTTGGGAAGGAAAGGGCGTATGTCCCCCCACTTCGGCAATCTCGCGCCATTGGGGGCGCGAGAGAACGAATCTCCCGACAGCCACTACACTGTTGGTCCGAGGCGTATGGCGACACTTCCCCCCCAGGAAATTGGCACAACCCAGGCAGATTCACAGCGCGGAAAAAGGAGGGTTTTCCCGCAGGTCACGCAAATACTCCCGCAATGTCCAAAAAAATTATCTCGGAAACAATGATGCGGCAGATGTTTTAAAGGCATTTGAGTGCCCGCAGAAAATCAAAGCATATATAATTATATGGTCCAAACCCAAGGACGGAAGGGGAATTTTTTTAGAAAGTTGGGTTCATATAATTCTGAACCCACGCAACGAAGTTTTGGGGGGGTTTTGAACGCGTGGGAACCAGAGGGGGATCTAAACAAACCTTCAAGCTCAAAAATTGGGAATGAATGGGCTTTAAAAATTTTGTCGAAAAAACAGGGCTTAGTGAGTATGGGATTATCGCTCCGGTTAGTAGGGATTTTACTTTTTTTTCAAAGTCATCAACCCGGGTGAAAGATAATTTCTGGTTCCAAAACTTGAAGATAGAGCTAAAAAGTAAACAAAAAGGAATCATTATTTGACCATGCCCCTATGGGTTTTTGTTTTACCGCACATCCCGGGGGGCCAGATGAAATAGGCGTTTTGGGAAATTTTAGCGGGGGATGCCCCTTTTTAAAGGAATTGATCCAGGGATGGTGGCTAAATTTTTTTGTTGCCAACAAAGAGCCCCAGTAATAACCCCGGGGTTGCTAGGGGAGACGGCCAAGGGGGGTGCTTAGGGGAAGATCTTTATCACTTTTCCCCCATTAAAAAAAAGTTATTTTTAAAAAAAATATTTGGATTTAGTAGACTCAAGAGGACGTACCCACCTTTGAAGAATAGGGTCATTGAAAATAAGCAAAAGGGCAGGAAACAAAAAGATGTTTAAAAATTGGTTAAAAAAGGGGAAAAATTGACAGAAAAAATTTCGAGGCAGATTATTTCGATTTGGAACAATCAGGCAAATTATTGGTAGATTGGCAAAGGCCGGGAGGGATATTTTATTTTATTATTATTATTATTTATTTTTTGGCCCCCTTGGTTAGAGCGCTTTTACATTGGTTTTATACATAACTGGGTAAACCCAAGACAAGGTGACAAGTTACAAACTAACAACTGGTCAGAAGGAGAGAGGTCCCTGCCCGTGAGGGCTTAACTTAAAAGGAAGGGGGGAAGAGAAAGGGAGGGGCAACATGGTTGGGATGGTGTGCGCAGGGTTTTTTGTTTTTTGGGGAAACCCTGAAGAGAGGGGTTTTCAGGTTGTTTTTAAAGGCTGGTGAGAGTGGGGGGGAGTCTGATGTGTTGGGGCGGATTTTCCAGAGTGGGGGTGAAGAGGGAAAAGTTTGGAGACGGTTGGGGAGGAGCTGAAAGGGGGGCAGAGAAAAAGGTCCTGTGGGAGCGGAGGGTTCGGACAGGAGATATTGGAGATTTGGCAGAGATGTATGGAGGGGGAGAGGTCATGGAAGCCTTGTAGGTCAAAAGGTTGCTAACTTGAATGGATTCGGGGCAATGGGGGCCATGAAGGATTGGCAAAGGGGAGTGGCAGAGGGGATGGGAGAGAGGGGAATCAGACGGGCAGCAGATTAAGGGGGATTGGAGGGGAGCGAGGGTGCTAGTGGGGGGGCCCCAGAGAAAAATGTTGCAATAGTCTGGCGTGAGAGACGAGGGATGGGCCTTTTTTTTTGCTTTCGAAATTAAGGAAGAACGGAACGGGGGTATTTTTCAGGTGGAGGGGGAGGTGGAGGTGAGGGTTGGATGTGCGGGTTTTAAGGGGCAGATTGGAGTCAAGGGTTATCCCAAGGGAGGGATTGTGAGCGGGGAAGAGTGTAGCCCTTGACTGTGATAGAGAGATAGGTGGGGTGGGTGGGAGGGAAAGATGATGAATTCAGTTTTCCCTTTAACTTCAGGGGACGTGATGAGAAAAAGGAGGTTTGGGCGAAAGGGCAGTCAGGGGTCCGGGGAGTAAGAGGTAATATCGGGCCGGGGGATGTGAGTTTGGGGCTCACATCGGTGGTAATGAAAAACCCTGGTTTTATTAGTTGACCCGCCCAATAGTGTAGATAGAAAAGAGTAGTGGGCCAGGACAGACCCCCGGGGTACACCCAAAGAGAGCGGGAAAAAGGAGGAGGGGGGTGGTGAGTGAGAGGCTGAATGTCGTAATGGGTAGGGGGTTCCAGGGAAAAGGGCAAGTCCTGTGCGAGGGAGGAGAGGTTTGTATGAGGGTGAGTGGTCGACAGTGTCAAAAAGGGGGAGGACAGGTCTAGGAGGAGAAGCCCGAGTAGTGGGTGAGGCTTTGGCAGTTGCTAGGGCGTTGGTGACTTTGGTTGGGCGGTTTTTGTAGAGTGGTGGGTCGGAAGCCCAATTTCTGGGGCAAGGGGAAGTTGGTGGATGATGAGAGGAAAGTTGAAGAAGAGGTTGTTCGAGGGGTTTAGGGCGAATGGAAGCAGTGAGATGGGGGGATAGTTGGGCAGTGAGGAGGGGTCAAGAGATGGTTTCTTAAGGGTGGGTGGTGGTCGCGTTTAAAGGAGGAAGGGGTGCCAGGGTTTAAAGATAGGTGACGAAGGGTAGGGCTGGATGATGAAGCACTGAGGTTGGGGTGGGTGGGATGGCAGTGGGGCAAAAAAAAGGTATGAGGTTGATTTGGACCAGTAGAGTGGAGAGTTGTCATGAGTGACAGTAGAGAAGGAAGTAGGGGGAAGAGTGATGAGCAGGTGTGGGTGGGATGTGGGGGACATGCAGGAAGAGGGAAAAACAGAGGGGGTGTGGGGGGAAGCTTTGTTATTTAATTTATCTTTTTAAAAAGTAAGTGGGGAAGTATTTCTGAGAGGGGAGATGGGGGGGGGGGTGCTGGTGGACGGAGGAGAGCGGTGAGGGGGTTGAACGGTTGTCTGGGGTTTTGAGCAGGGAGGATATGAGGGTGGTTAAGTATCCTGTTTGGTGATGAGAGTGCGGTTTTAAACTTGTGTAGTGATTGTTTTTATGAGGTGAAGTCAGTGGTGGAGCGGGTTTTCTTCCAGCGGGGTTCAAATTTGGAAATCGCCCCATGTTTGGGGAGTCTGTGTGCCCGGGTGTCTGTTGGTTTTGCGTGTTTGTTTGTGTGAGAGGGGGGACCTGTCAAGAGTGGAAGGATTGTGTGTTGTAGAAGGTGGTGGCTTTTTTGGGTCGTGAATAGAAGATGGTGGAGGGGAAAAGGTTCAGAGAAAGGGGGAAAAAAAAATTAAAAAAAAAGGGGGTTTTTTGGTTTTTGGGGGAAAACAGGATTTGGGGGGGGGGGGGGGGGCAGGGCGGGATATTGGGGGAGAAGGATACAGGGGAATTTTATCACTGAGAAGGGGGGGACGGGGGTTTTGGGCACTGATCCGAAAAAAGTCAACACCCTTTTTAGGGGATTTTACGAAATCTGTACCCGGATTTGAAGGGATCGAAAAAGGTAAAACCTTTTTTTGAACCCTGCAAGATCCTAAAATATCAGAGGCAACGACAAAATTGAAAGCCCCGGACCCAGGGAAATACAAAGACAATAAGAAAAATGGGTTCGGGGGAAAACGCGGTAGATGGTTACTGCAGAATTTATAAAATCCACGTCCCAATTCCCAAACTTTGCTGTTAATTTTCGACTTTATTTAAAAGGGAGCGGGTATCCCAGTGAGGAAATTTGGCCTTATAAAAAATATACCCAAGGAAGGGATTCAAGGGGAAAACTTTTAGACCAAAATTACTTTAAATCAAGAATCAAGCCATTAAATTAATGGCCAATGATTGCGGGAAATACTCCCAAAATTTAAATGGGAGGGCCGTGGGATTTGTAAAGGGTAGGCGGAAAGTAATTAATATCAAAAGGTTTTTTAGGAGCATGGATGTCATGCACTGGGAGGGGAGCCAACGGTAGCCAGGCGCTAGTGTCATTAGAATGAAAAAGCTTTTGATAGTGCCGTTGGCCCTGGTATCGTTGGTTCTGACTTTTTGGGAAATCAGGGGGAAAGTGTAATTATATTTCGGTTTTATATAAAATCCGAGGCGCAGTGTATACCCCGGGTTTTTCGATCAATATTTTTAGTTTACACAAGGGGAAACGGGGAAAGGCTGTCCACTCTCACCTTTGTTTTTCAATCCACGCTGAGCCATTATTGCAGTATTGAAGATTCCCAAATATTTGAGGGCACAAATGGGAAAAATGAGAAAAATTAACTGCTTTCGCCGATTGAGGCTTTTGTTTAGGGGTAAACCAAATACGCAATTACCTAAATTCTGGATTCTGCTAAAATTTTGGTACTTTTCGGGGTATCACATAAATCGTGAGAAGTTGAATTGTTTATGGTGGGGGAAAGGGCCCCAAAAGAAGTGGGGTGATTAGCAGAGGATAAAATAGAAAAAATTTATATTAAATATTTGGAATTAAAATAGGCACTTGTCTTCCTCGCTCTATAAATTAATTATCCTCCCATTTTTAAAAAAAAATTCAAAGAGAACTTCAAGGTTGGCAGGGCCTTCCTCTACCTCGGGGGGGAACATCTTTTAAATGATTTCTTTCGCACGATTGCTATACCCTCTGCAAAAAATTCCAATTTATTGCGTCTGGGGACTAAAAATGTATAAAAAAGGGGTAAATAAGTTTTTTTGGGAAACGGGAAAAAAGCAGAATAGCTCTCCAAAGTTACAAACACAATCGGAGGTGGGCCTAAATCTACCAAATTAAGGAATAATATCGCATGTTTTGGGAAAATCATAGTTTGGGTTTTCACAAAAAAACTTTTTTTGGGTTTGGCTTTAAAGAAAAGTTAGCAGGGAAAAAGCTGCCAGCTTTTTCATTTTACTTTTAGAAAATACCCCACCGATAGTAAAATTTTCAGTGCTTTTAAGGGATCAGTGGCCCCCGGAAAGGGCTAAGAAAGAGATAGGGGCTACGTTTAGGACTAATACTACCCATTGGGTAAAAAGAATTCTGGTAGGCAGAGACCATAAAGGTTTAAAAACTGGGATAACAAGGGATAACTTTAGTAAATCAGCTCTTCCACTTAACTGATCTAATGGAAAAGTTTGAGGGGGTCAGAGGGAATTCGGGATACCAGGGTTTCCCAGTTTTACAAAACTTGCGATCAGTCTTTTTGCACTTCTAGGGTACAGGTTTTACGTAAAAAAAGGGGTAGGAATGACTTTGAGGGTTTATAGTACAATTTTGAGCGAAAAACTTTACTGAAATTTACCAAACTTAGGAATAAAAAAAATCTACAAGCAGAAGATGGTTTAGGAAAAAGGGAAAAATTTGGGTATTGACGATGCAGATGAGGTAATTATTTAGGCTGGGAAAGCAATGGGAAAACACATTATAAATGAAAAAAAGGCGTAAATTATTTTTTAAAAAAGCACATGGGCAATTAAAGCTTTTTTATATCCCACCATCACCAAAATTTCCCTAATAGGTTAACGGCCTGCCCCAAATTGTGGGAGGAAAAAAAATCTGATCATGGGTTATGGACGTGTCAGGGATACAAACATTTTTGGGAAAGAAATAGGGGACCTTTGACACAATTGATAAAAAAACCAATGTATTTCCCCCCAAAAATTTTTTATTGCAGGAAAAGAAAAAAATGACTTGCAGAGACAACAAATCAGGAAACTAGATTATCAGCACTTTCAAAATATTATCTCTGGGAGCAAAAAGGTCCTTTTCGAAATGGCTGGAACCTGGGGCCGACCTTAATATGGCAAAGGGCAAACAAAAATATATCATTGGGTGATCAAAATTAAAAAAGTCATAAAGAGATAATGGGGGGAAATTTTTAAAAAAATGGAAACCCTTTTTTCGAGAAATTTAACAACAATGCGAAAAAAAGAAAATTAATAAATCTTCAATTTACCGTTTTTTTCCTAAGGGAAACTCAGAAGGGGTCTTTGGGGGAGGTTTCAGCCCCGTGGACAGGGGAAAGGGGGCATAACCTTAATTCTTAAAACATTTTCACCCTTTTGCTACCCTTCACGAGTTTGTTTAAAACACTAGGAGCAGAAATAGAGAGACCTGGCTTTTGTTTTTTTTTTTTGGATTGTTTTGTTGATATCAGGGTTTTGTATAGTTTCTTTTTGTAATGGTCCCTCATAGGGTAATGAATATTAAACAGAGAAGCCCAATTAGCCGAGAAACAAAAAACCTAACCAGGGTAGGGGTGGCAGTTTTTTGTTTGATTTCACTATGGGGCCGGATTTTAATTTTTTAGGCATGGTTTTTGTATTAACTTTCTTATAAAAAAGGAAAAATTTTTTGGGGACTTGTTATTCTTTTAATTGTTTGAAAAAAGGATTGTTATATGATTTTCAAACGGCCTAAAAAAATATATTTTAAAAAAAAAAAAAAATCCTGACAACTGGTAAGACAACCCGGGTAAAACCCCCCGAATAAACCCGTAAGGGGGAAAAGGGGTAAAGCCCCCGGCCAAACCAGTAAGGGCAGACGGGCTAAAGCCCCCGACCAAACCAGTAAGGGCAGACGGGCTAAAGCCCCCGACCAAACCAGTAAGGGCAGACGGGCTAAAGCCCCTGACCAAACCAGTAAGGGCAGACGGGCTAAAGTCACTGAGGAAATCATTAAGATCTGGCCAGCTAAAATCCCTGAGCAAACCAGTTAAAGCAGACAAGCTTAAGCCCCCAAACAAATCAGTAAGGACAGAAAAGCTAAAGTTCCAGAGCAAACCAGTAAGAGAAGATCGACAACAAAAACCCAACAAAACCCAAAGGGAAACCAGGCAAGCTCGAGTCCCTGAGCAAACCACTAAGAGCGGACAAGCTAAAGCCCCTAGGAGCGGGCAGCAAAAGTTTCATAGACGGAGCATCTAGCAGAGATAAGCAGCACACCAGTGCCCTCATCCACCTCTCAGAGCAAACCTGTAAACTAGGTCAGACCACCCGTCCTTGCCAACCCTGGACAGAAAGACGTGGCACAACGGCAATGGATATTTGCAGGAGTCGGGCCCAGGGAATGAGTTAATTCTCTCTTGGCAGAAGTTCTGTCTGTCCTCCCGGGTTGCAGAGGCAGGAATACCCGGCTGCTGGAGGAACAGAAGGGAAGATTTGTTCTACATCGTTGTAGTCCATGCTCTGATTTTCTAATATTCTCTATAGGGAGAGATTGACGGAGACTGTGGTATCCTAGGCCCATGTTATGCCGGCAGATTTGTAGCCCTACCCCTGTGATTGTACACATCCTACCAGAAACCTTCTTGA
Source organism: Phyllomedusa bahiana (assembly GCA_025379985.1). Taxonomy (NCBI): domain Eukaryota; kingdom Metazoa; phylum Chordata; class Amphibia; order Anura; family Hylidae; genus Phyllomedusa; species Phyllomedusa bahiana. Next base: position 31,129 of record JAODAL010028082.1, on the reverse strand, counting down.
TTTGCATAAGACCCGCCCCTTGTGAGGACTATATTCTGGCACAGTTGGCGAATATGATTTAAAACGTAACGTCGCAGATGTCACGTGGCCAACTTTGAAAGCCGTCCGTGTCCCACAAAATGAAATCTACTCTAGCAAAGCATTGAGTTCAGGTAATTACTTACATTCATTAAAGGGCTTCTCCAGGACTTTTTAATTGTCATAGAGCTCACAACTTAATTGTATTGAACCTTGTAATTGATACTCATTAAAATTTATTTGCCAGCAAAACCAGGCAAAGAGCCCTTTACTCCCCTCCTTCCTACTTCTTGCAAAACATGTGATGTCCACTGTACACATGGCCTCAGTGGACGTTTTATCATCACTCAGTGGGTGCTTTGAAGCCAGGCTCTGCTCAGAAACACTGGCCTGTGGTGGGTGTGACCTGAGCAGAGAAGAGCTGGCTACATACAGGGACTCATCAGTTACTATGTAAACAGAGGTGCTGACAGAAATGTAATCATTCAAGTACAGTAATGTGGACACATACAGTGATAACTATGAAAACATAGTGACTCATCACCGCTGGCTGCTAGAGTCTAGGTGTCTTCATTACTGTGTACTAATAGGAGGACATGTCTTTTTGATAAATTTGCTAAGTCGACCTGGTTAGAAGACTTGCATTGTTTGATTGGCTGAATGTGTATTAGGACCTCTGAGATTATCCAGCAGCAGTCAGAAAAAGTCTGCCTACTGCTCTTTATATAGTAGAGGTGCCAGGTTTAAGCGTCATGACATCGCTGGATGCAGGGATGATGCCACTTCCTCTACAGCAGATGGTAGTAGAGAACCAGGCCACACCAATTTTGGTATTCTGCAAATATTAGAATGACGGTGGAAGTCATCGGACGTTTTCTTTGTTCCTACGCTGCTTACAGCCCGTACTTGGAACAGCAGCCTTACCTTGTACCTCCTCTGACCAGCGCCAATCCTGCTTTCATCTGTCTATATCCACCAATGTTTCATTTACTCCATTCCTCATATCTACTAAGATGTCTTTTGTGACAAAGGCTAAGGCCGAAACGTCTAACCTTATGGTATCGTATCACAGAATGGGATACAGGATGTTCCTTGTAAGCAGTATTTGATTATTTTTGTGAAAGATAAAAACATTCTTTTATTTGCATAATACCAGAATTGGTGTCCCATGGTTCTATACTCCTATATGATACCTGGCCAAGATTGACCTCACCACTAAGCACCCACCACCTAAGGTCTGCATTACCCTATAGCCTGCTACATCCTCTACAGCAGGCACACCTCTTTCCCATGATCAAAAACTGATTGTTGTAGGGGATGTGACATTGTCCACCTTTCCTTGATGCTAGATCCAGTGTACAGGAAAGCTGGGTGATGCCACATTCCCCACAGCAGTCAGCGATACAATGATGAAAGTGCTGTGTACCTGCTGTGAGGGATGTACAGCACATACATAGAAACATATAAACCATATTATATATATTTGTACATGTATTACATATATTATAGGATGAGGAAAGAATGGCTTTTTACCACGTTACAAACTGATTGGTGCACTGTACTATACTAGGCCTGCTGCAGGCAACCAGCGTGTACTGGAGCAGAGATGCAGGGGCATAAACTGTACAAGTCTGGGAATGATGATTGAAGGGTAAACAGGGCAGGGCTTATAGTGCTAGGAGGATTAGAGGGTGGGGACAGAGAAGTCCTAGAGTGTAATTGAAATGGATTCTGGGACTTGTAGGAAAGAGATGCTGGAGAACTACTGGCACTCCCACAACCAGGAAGTTTCACTGATCTTAGAATAGATTATAAAAGGGAAGAAAATAAAAGCGAGAAGGTGGTGGGATATCTTTACTTTTTAATATAAATGCTGTTTATAGTGTTCTATGAAATCCTTAACCTCCCGGATCACTCCTTTAAAGTAAATACCAAACATTCTCCAATACTTTAGCTGTCTGTGGGTGTAACTATTTTCCTCCAGTCTAAAATGAGTGATTATTATTCTATCTGTAAATAACGTCTATTGTTTGGAACTTTTATAACATTTCCCAAGAACTTTTAGGTACGTCAGCACTGAACACATTGCTCCAAACCCTCTTCATTGCATGCTAAAACATTGAGCTACCACCAGAGAGCGCTCACTACTTGCATATCCAGTTCCCATTAAACTCAAAGATAAGACAGTATGCAGTGAGCTCCTAAGGGCCCCCTAGTGGCAGCAATAGATGGCCAGGATTGTATGATTGAACTTCATAAAGGGGAGACTCCGCTCTGAATCATCTCTAATAATACACGGTAGTGGAAATGATGTATGGTGAAATGTTCTCAGGTATAAATCAATCAGTCGCAATGTGGTGTCTCCTAATAAATTGATGAATGGCAAAATCGTGTCCTTTTAATTTCCCTGCTTTTTAAAAGCCACAATTATTTTTCCATTGAGTTGTCTTGTCGTGGGGGGGCAGTTTTGATTGATAGAATTAAGTAGGTTTTATCTAAGATAAAGTTCTATTCTTGTTTATTTTCAGGTGATTCTGTCATTTTTTGGGGGCTCTGCTTTTACTGCGTTCTCTGTTAGTTACAAGTGACAGGTGAGCTACTTTCTGCAGGTTGGCACAATTCTGACAACACCAAACCTTTAGGGTTTGTTCACACGGCGTTTTGACTCCGTGTTACATCCGCTTTTTTAGATCTGTCTCTGGGACCGACAGGACGGACCCGGATCTAAACAATTAGTAGTGAGATTATCACTGTGGTCTATGAGGAACACGCAGTGTTTCCATAGCGCAGCTCGGCTCCGTCCTTGAAAGAATTGACATGCAGGAGGGGAACACACAGCGGCGATCTCTCAATGTGCTGCGTGTTCCTCATAGACCACAGTGATAATCTGACTGATAATTGTTAGATCCGTCTCAGGTTCCGTCCTGTCGGTCCCAGAGACGGATCTAAAAAAGCGGATGTAACACGGAGTGAGAGCGCCATGTGAACAAGCCCTGATAGTTTTGTATCGCCGTATCTGGTAACTTCCGTCTTTCCATCGACGGCTTGCTTTATGCTACCGTTTAGGGGTTGATGTGACTTTTCGGTAACTTTATTCCATCTTTAGGAGGTGAGGTAACTCTGTTTCCTTATTTAGGATAAATGACCTGATATTTTAATGTTTTGGGCTTTTGGAGTTGTGGCGATACCAAGTCTTAAGTCTTGTTTCTTTTTTTAAACTTTTTAGTTTTATTTTACATTGAGTCCGCTGTTAGGGGATTTGATTCTGGGATTAGTTATAAAATATAACTTTATACCTCGTTCTCTTCTTTCCTATGGAATAAAAAACACCCCCGGATAGCCCTTGCTAAACTGATCCTCCCAAGGGATAGGGGGGGGGGCTGAATTTGCCGAATCTGAGGTTGTATAATCTAGCCAGCCTCCTGCGTCACGGATCGGGTTAAACAGTCTTCCAGATATTCCAATCTCTCTACTGAGGCGGCACTGGTTCACCCATGGACGCTTCCAGGCCTTCTTCATACCAAATATTCTGCTCTTCCTAAGGTGGCGAAGCATAGCCTCATTGTGAGGGACACGATCGGAGCCTGGAAGGCCTGTAGAACCCTGTTCTCTCTGCCCTACCAGACCAGTAGATACCTTCCTATCTATGGACACCCAGAATTCAAACCTGGCCTTGATAACCCCCAATTTAAAGCCTGGAGGAGTAAGGGGACCTTAACTATTTCTCAGCTTATTCACCCTTCCCACCAACGGATTTACTCTCTCTCAGAATTATCTCAAAAATATTCCTTGCCACCATCGCATTTTTTGGCCTACTCCCAAATAGTGAGTTTTTATAGAAGTAAGGACATGAAGCCGTCTCATTTTAAGTTGAATGCTTTTGATAATGTCATTGGCCCTACTTCTTCAACAGACCACTCTCTATCAGCGCTATATGCTGGTCTTCGTAGGGGTTCAGAAGACGAGGGGCCTTGCAGAATTTTTGCTAAGTGGGAGAAGGTCTACCCTAACCAGGAGATCTCTACTACAATTCTCCAGGGATGGCTGAAGATCCATAAATATATAGTTAATGAGAAGTGGAGGGACACGTTCTTTAGAATTGCCCATTCCGCAATTTACGGCTTTAATATTCCCCCCATCCAGCTTGTCCAGACCGTTTGACGTCCTGTCCTAAGTGTGGCACCTCCCGCACAGATTTTGTCCATAGTATATGGACCTGTGTGGAAACCATGAAGGTCTGGGAGACAGTCATACAAACTCTGAATCTTAAAGGGGTTGTCTCGCTACAATGATTGGGTTTTAATTTAAAGATCTTTAAAAAACAAGCAGCTTTGCAATAATGTTCATTACAAATGTTCTACTGATTTTGAGCTAGCCCTGTTAGTATTAACTACATCAGCTTCTCAAATCTCTATAGTAGCCGACCTGTTGATCCTTATCTTACTGGCTGTCAGGTCTGAATGACTCATCACCTTTGAAGACAGGTCGGAGCAGAGAGCCCCTCCCGCACAGAATGCTTCTGGAGGGGGAGGAGGACTCTGGCGTCTGTGTCCTGGATTAACCCTGTGTGTGCCTGCTTCCTCCTGCTCTCTACACAGATAGATGTGACAGCAGTGACCCTGTCTGTTACTATAATCATGATATGTCTTTGGAACTGTGACTATACTAATACTATACAAATCAGGCATGTGAATACTTTATGTTCTCCTGTATTAGGGACACATCCTGAGTATAGTAACACTGCCCTTGTTGTTGCTGGAGATGTGGAGACTTGTAAGCTAAGCAGGGGATATAGGAACACATGCATCCCCTCTGCTCTATTAGCACACAGCTTCATATTCCTCTCTACACTCCTAGATCAGCCCTCTCCTGCAACAGACACCTAGGCAGGCACACACAGGGTGAACTCTGAGAGCAAACCCCCTCCCCCCCTGTATAGAAGTTACGTAGCTGCCTGTGTGCTGATGGGAGGGGGGAGAGGGAGCAGAACAGACAGACCAAGAAGCACGCCCCTCAGTTCAACTTACCAGGGACAGTGACAGGCTGAAAGCTCGTAATGAGACAACTCCTTTAAGTTTCGGTGTCATTTAACTTTAGAGCCAACACAGCTCCTGTTCCATAATTTACCACAACATTTTAGGAACCACCCAATTCTGCACATATTTTTATTAGCGGCTAAAAGAAGCCTCCTGGCCAAATGGTTGGAACCAACTGTCCCAACATTGCAGGAAGTGATCCAGGTGGTAAAACATCATCTGGAAATGGACAGAATTGACATTATCAGGACTAAGGAAACCCAATGCTCTACATTTTTCAAGAAATGGCAGAGTTCATAGGTAACTTTTACTCACCCCAGGAGATCAAGGAGATCATGCAGCCTTTTGTTTACACCTCCTGGTATCTCTCCTCTCGACTAGCGGGCACTCTGGGGGCTTTGAATGTCTGTACCCCATAACATGGGAGCTTTACCTCAGCCATATCCTGACACCGTGCCCTGGATACTCCCTGGGTAACTGTCCGTCAGAGTTGGGGGTGAATTTGTCCTCTATCTATTTCTCTCCCTCGGGCTATAGGGGACGAGGGCCGTGTGGCGATCCCGCAGCATTGTATCAGCACAGGGTTTGGTTTCACCTTTTATCCCAGACCTTACTTGATTACATAGGTGTATGTGATTATGTCTCTTATACATAACTGCGTATGGGGACCACTGTTCTGTGTTGTTTTGTTTTTTTGTTTTTTTTTTGGGGGGGGGGGGTTACTTTTTATTATTTTTGTTTTCTTTCTTTAGTGAAGATGGAGCCGTCTTTTGCTTCATCCTTATTATTATGATACAAAAGTATGTCATTAGTGCTATTCTGTACTTCATTGCTTAGTACTTTTCTTATTTGTACTAATGATGCCTTATATTATTTCTTTGTGTGTCAAGTGGTATCTCATCTATTGGACAGTTATTGTATGTTTTTGTTATTGAAAATTTTATAAAAATTATGTTTACAAAAAAAAAAATATATATATAACGCAGAACTAATTTTTTGCAGTATTTTGTCAGATCAACACTCTCTTCTTATAGGAATCGTAGGAGTACTAAAAAGGGGGGACCCGAGACCTTTTCTAAGCCCCCAGCTGCCATGTCAGCCACTTGACACCTTGTAATGGTGTTATTTGGGGGTGGGGCCCAATACATCATTTTATAAACAAAAACACGTGGCTTAGACAATAAACTAGTCCCAGTAGGAGGTGATATAGGCCCCAGCATTACCTGGGAGAAACTTACTAGGTGCAGGTAAGAAATGAACAGTTGCTCACACACCCATCCACCAGAGGGGCAAAAGTCTAGTAAGAAAAAAACTGCACATTGCATAAGTACCAATAAACATTAGTGTGCAGAAAAGCCACAACACCGGGGAAAAAATACCGGCGCCCCTTACTCCCCAGTATTACAGGGCAAAAATGCAAACTGGAAAAACATTGAATGAGGTATTGGTTGATGAATTGGCCAAGCTCTTAACCTGCATCAAGGGTCCTCCTTTAGGGTATGTTCACAAAGCGTTTTTGAATCTGAAAATCGCATCCAAAAATACGTCAATCAGATCCAACACGCAGGTGCCTCTTGGCTGCAGAAGACTCACACCCTATAGTTTTAAATAGGGAGCCTGCTGTGTCTGTCGGATCAAGACTTGACATGACAACTCTGAACAGATAGGAAAGACACATCCAAAAGACACACATAAACACACATCGGCGATCACTCGTCTGAACACCAATGTGTATTTTACATTGTAAGCAATGTAAAATCACACTGCTATTTGCTAGGTGCGTGTTTAGGGTTCGAAACACGGATCCCAACATGCATCTAATAACGTATATGCACACGGACTCAACACGCCACATGAACATACCCTTACTTGCCAGTCCCTACACTAGAATTACTATCAATTTACAGAAAATAAATCACCGAAAAATGGGACATTATTTACTTTAAAAAAAAAAAAGGCTAATAGGCTTAGACAATAAGCTCGTCCCAGTGGGATGCATCAACTAATGTTTGATGGCGTAAGGCAGGTTATCAGTTCCGGGCAACAGCTGTTTTATAAAGGACACAAACTGCCTAGAGACACTTCTGCTCATTGACCATTTTATTACCGAAATGGATCAAACACTGGTCTGATGTAGTCCAGTGAATCTGACATAGTCCAAAGAGAAAACTTGTATAAAAATAGAAACTCTTCAAAAAACATGACCGTTCTTTTTTTTTTTTACTGTTCATGTCTTTTATTCAGCACATTGAGTAAACATCCACAGTGCAGGAAGAAAAAGTAAGTGAACCCCTGGATTAATGCTTTATCAGAGCTAATAAGCCAAAGGTGGTATGAGAGGAGAGTGGCAATGAGGTTGTCACGGGGAAGAAAGGCACACGTAGCCTGGACACTGACTAATCTGATCTTATAATTTTTATTCTTTTATAAATTTTCTTTAAATACAATCATTAAACGATGACAATCAGGTACTGGCTGATACATGACAAGAGTAAAATGATACAGTGCCAAGTTACTAGACATTTAAAGTTGACTTGTTGCTTAAAAGGCATATAAAACCTATAATTCCATACAAGTTACATAACAACTATAACATCAAACTAATTAGAACAAGCTGGAGCCAAACTGTAAGTCTGATTATCTTAGGCGGAGTTGGCACAAGTTGATGAGCAGAACAAAGTTTTGCAAGCCATCTCTTCTTACTTTTAGACCTCAGCCCTTTGACTATTTATCTGGAGTCTCCCTAGAGTCACTGCCATCTGATGTTCCAAGCAGGTGCGTCGCTAGGCAGTATCATTCGGGGCAGAAGCCCCGGATGTAAAGCCTTCTGCCCCGAATGATTAGTCTCCTCACTCTCTCTGCTCGCTGCAGTGAGAAGCTCCGCCCACCTCCAGAGCCTCAGCACTCAGTGAGAGCAGCCCCTCCTCCTCTTCTGTGCTCCCTGCTCAGCCCTCCCCCGGAGCTACAGCACCGACAGCAAGGTTCCCTGCCTGCTTCTGACGGCTCCTGCAGCAGATCGTCGGCCCCATCACTATGGAAACCAGAACGAGCTTCTGGTTTCCTCAAGTCTTCCAGAGCTGCCTAAACAGCCCAGGAGCTTCTAGGACCCCAGTGACCCTGCATAAGGTATGTCCTGAGGCAGGATGGAGGGCTGTGCCCCCACCTCATATGTCTATACTCATATACTGGACCTGTGTCACAGAGGTACAGTATATTAGTATATACATACACATAGGGACAGTATATACACAAATGTAACAGTTAAATATTGGACATGTGTATATACTGTTCCTGTGTGTATATTGCAGTATATATATTTATATACACACTACACCACTATATGTATACATATATATACACACACACACACATGTACTTCACACAGGGACAGTATATACTCAAATGTAACACCCAGATAAGTATTATACATGTATATTCTGTCCCTGTGTGAAGTACATGTGTGTGTGTGTTTATATATATATATATATATATATATATATATATATATATATATATATAGTGGTGTAGTGTGTATATAAATATATACTGTAATATACACACAGGAACAGTGTATACACATGTCCAATATTTACCTGTGTGTTGCATTTGTGTATATACTGTTCCTGTGTGTAACAGCTGAGTAGGTGTCCATCTGCAGTGAGATAAGTCTGATGTATTAAAGTGGTCAAGCAAGTAAAAAGTGAAAAAAACAAACACAAAAAAACCCCACATAAATAACCTTTTCCCCATAACAAATGCATGTCAATGAAAAATTGTAAAAAAAAGTACACATATTTGGCATCACTGTGTGCGTATAAACCCTGTGCTATAAAACTGATATTTTACCCCCTCAATGAACACTGCTACAAAAATTTAAAAAAAAACTACATTTTTTGTTCATCCCACTGTGCAAGAAATTGAATAAAAAGCAACGAAAAAGTCCCATGAGTCTCAGAACAGCACCAATGAAAAAGATATGGCTATTAGAAGAAAAAAATGGAAAACAGCTGTGTTATTTAGGAGTTAAACTACATCACCACATATACCGGATTTTTCAGACTATAAGAGGCACTTTTGTGCCCCAAAATTTGAGAAGAAAATGAGGGTGCAACCTATATTTTGAATTCAGCAGGAGGTAGGAGTGGGACAATGCTGTAGGCCGTGGGCTGGGAGGATGGGGTATGTGGTCGGATACCATCAGTAAGGGAGTCAAGAGCAGAGTCTCTGCTGCTGGAAGCTAGCGGCGGGGTTTAATTATCCCCTTCATGCATATGGATGTCCCTGAACATCTAAATGGCATAAAGGATGTATAAAGTGGGCTCACGCGCTAAGCCCACTCTATGCATAGCGGACAGCGGCTGTTCCTTACACTCGCTGCTAACAAAGGGCCCGTGCCCCGAATGTTTTAGGACCCTAGCAACGCCCCTGGTTCCAAGTACCACGTTGTCCCTGAGAATGGCTGCATGAAGGAGTGAATGGCCGCATCCGTTATAAATGCTGTAATAAATTGTTCCCAAACCTCAAAGAACTTCCCCGTTTGTGCTTCTTTGTTATAAATCATTGCTATTTTTTCCAGCACCATCTGCTCCCTGACCGTCTGAATCACCATCCTCATTGATGGGGTTTTTGCCTTAAGCCATTCCTGAAGCAAACACCTCTTGGCTGCCATTAGAAATATATGTATGAGTCTATACCACTTTCTTGGTCTCCTCTCACCCATCTCCTCCGGGAGACCATGAAACAGAAGTGCCTGAGGGGTTATTGGGATATTCACAGACAGTTTATGTTGTAACATCTGAACAAATTCAGACCAAAATCTCTGTGTGTCTGGACAAGACCAGATGCCGTGTTTTAGATCCGTGAGAGGTTTTGCACATTTCGGGCACGCCACAATCCGGTCCGGGAAGGATGGGTGAGGTAAAATATTAAACCCATATATGGCTCTATGTGCTAACCTAAAGTAGGTGTCCCTCCATGCCTCATTAACCAAAGCCTTTCTTACCTGATTCCACCCCTCTAAAACCCCTTTGGCTATGTCAGTGTCTGGGAAATCTCGTTCCCATTTCTTAAACAGTATGCCTGATGTTGGATCCTTAAAAGGACAGCGGAGTCCTGCATACAGCTGAGATTGGGTATGGGGCACTGCAATAGATTTCGCCAGATTATCAACGAAAGTGGTTCTAGTCAAATTAACCATCTCCCCAGCTTTTCCCTTCAGAAAACGTATGATCTGCCTGTAATCCAAAAACTTTGTCTGGTCAATGCCGTATTTCCCTTGAACTTCCCTAAAAGAGAGAAACCTTCTTTCCTGTTGGTGAATAACGAGATTGCCTGGTGCACCCCCGTCTCCTTCCACTGCCTTAAACTTGCCTGATTCTGTCCCGGGAGGAATTCTGGGTGTCCTTCCCATGTTAGATAACCACTAAACTGGTACGGGAGTTTAAATAATTTCCTAGCCGCCTTCCAGGCTCCTATTGTATCTCGTGCTATCAAACTTAGACGTGCTACCCTAGGGAGTGCAGCGTATGGGGTGTGCAAAAGCGCATTGAGGTTCCAAGGGGCCATTAAATCTCTTTCTAGAGCCAAATTAGAAAAGAAGGAAGTTCCCTTGATCCAGTCTAGCCCGTGTCGGAGCAATGATGCCAGATTATATTTTCTAATATCAGGCAAATTTAAGCCTCCCATATCCTTTGGCATCATTAATTTCCCTATCGCAATCCTTGGACGTTTTTCTTTCCAAATAAATTTTATGAATGCAGACTTGACTCTGTTCACACATGTGTGTTTTAATAGGAGAGGTATAGTCTGCATTGGGTACAGGAGCCTGGAGAAACTTATCATTTTGATAAGATGGCATCAGTGGTATTGGTAAATGCATCCACCGAGTCAACTCTGCGCAGATCTTTTTTATTATATGGGGAAAGTTAAGTTCATAAATAGATTCGGGTGTTTTACCTATATTGATTCCTAGATATTTTATATGGTGTTGGGCTATAGAAACCTGGAGGTGCTGTAGCGAGTCTGTTTTATTACGTGACGGGGGTGTAAGGTCCAGAAGTTCAGATTTGTCAATATTGACTTTAAAGCCTGAGCTGTTTCCGAATTGGGTCAGAACATTTAATACTAAAGGGACATCCCTATCCGGCCGGGCACAAAGGAAAATTATGTCATCCGCAAATAACGCTACTTTTAAGAATTGTTTCCCAATCAGAATGCCCTCAAATTCCTGGACGTTGTTGACTATGTGCCTCACCAACGGTTCAATGGCAATATTAAAAAGCAAGGGTGACAAAGGGCACCCCTGCCTCGTACCCCTCCACAGCGTAAAGGGATCGGATAAAAAACACAGGATGGCGATCCTTGCAGATGGGTTGCTATATAGTGACCGAATGCATTGATGAAATCTGCCGTCAAATCCCATTCTAGTCAGTACTTTCCCCATCCAATCCCAACTCACATTGTCAAACGCCTTCTCGGCATCGATTGACAATAAGGCTGGAGACCTGTGTTTTTGTGGATGGATTTTGATATCATCCAGAACCGTCAATACCTTACGAATGTTCGTCACTGCCGATCTGTTTTTGACAAAACCGACCTGATGCTCAGAGATCAATTTAGGAAGTAAAATAGCGAGTCGGTCCACCATTATTTTTGAAATTATTTTCAGGTCTACATTAATGAGGGAGATGGGCCTATAGGATCCTGGGATGGTGGGGTCCCTATCAGGTTTGGGTAAGACTTGTATATGTGCTTCATTAATTAATTTGGGAATCCCGTCCCCCTCTAAAAATGAGTTAAATAGTGCCTTTAGCATAGACAAAATATCTGGGAGGAGTGTTTTAAAAAATTCTGCGGTATACCCGTCCGGTCCTGGGGCTTTCTGATTGGCTAACTGTCATATCGTCTGGGATATATTGTCATCTGTGATAGGGGCATTTAGGAAGTCCATATCTTCCTGTGAAAGGGTCGGGATGTTTAGCTCAAGTAGCCACTGCTCTCGCCAGAACTTGTTTTAGATGGGCAATATAGCTTAGAATAGAATTTTTTAAAGATATCCACGATATCTTTACCTGTATGTTTAAGATTTCCTAGTTCGTCCTTAAGGGTATTGATTGTGACTTGGGCCCTGGGACCAATGGCCAAATTCGCAAGCAGTCTACCCGGCTTATTACCAAATTTAAACAGTTGTGCGTCACGGTGAGATTTTTTTGATCTTTCTCTCTGCGTCAACCAATATTCAAGTTCCTTTTTTGTGTAAAACCATTTATCCCTATTTTCTTGGTTGGAGTGGGTCTTATATAAGGTATAAGCCCTCCTGAGGTCTTGGGTGAGAGTCTCTATTTTTGAATTGACTACCTTTTTCCAGACCGCTACATACGACATTATTCTTCCACGAAGAACCACTTTGGCTGTTTCCCAAAACAATTGGGGATTGTTTTCATGATCGGAGGTTTGTGTTTTTGTAGTCAAGCCACCAGTTTGAAGAGACAATTCCCAAATTCCTCATATTATACAGGTATGGGGGGAAGCGCCATATTTTAATCTGTCCCTCGGGGAGAGAAGTCATGTATCTTAGGAGAATAGGGGCATGGTCCGATATCACTATATCCTCTATTGTGGCCGCTCTCACTCTTGTCGACATCTGGCGTGACATTAGAAAATAGTCAATACGCGACCAAGTTGCATGAGGAGCAGAGTAGAAGGAATATTCCCTTCGTTTGGGGTGTAGGGTTCTCCAAACATCGACAAGATCAGCGTGTAGGATGTGCAAAGCTGCTGATGTCTCTTTCTGGGAAAGTTGGGTAAATTGCACTGTACAGACTTAGATATAGTGTTGATAGGAATGTTAGTTTAATAGCTCATGGTGTACAGTAAGAGGTTAATAGTGTAAATTGCATTGTATATACTTAGAGATAGAAGTGACAGGGATGTGAGTTTAACATTTAGAGTGTGCAGTAAGTTAGAGGTTGATAATGAAGATTCCTTTCCCCAGTTTAGTCTGCCTGGCAACAGGAGTGTAACCCCCTCAGCCAATTGGGAGCTGAGTCTCTGAGAAGGGAGAAGGAGGGGGTAGCTGCCAGCAGGGGGGACCCCTTAAATAGTGAGACCTGTAGGAGTTCAGGGTCTGTTCTGCCTGAGGCTGCCAGAGTCTGCAGTAAGGAGAAGAAACAGTAGTCTCATTGTCCTGGCTAGGACATGAGGGGCGGCAGATTCCTATGGAAAGGACAGAGGCCTGCTTGAGAGAGAACACTTCTTGTATATAGTTAATGAGAAGTTCACAGCAAAAGAAGCCGGTAGTCCTGGTAGCAGAGCTTCACCTCCAGGCGGTGACATAGGTGAGCCAGGTGAAGGAGAGGCCAAATTTTGTCGGCAGTGAGGATAGCCCCCTGTGCTGTGTGGGAAGCCACTGAAGACAGGAAAGGGGAAACGGTGAGGTAGAGCTAGGAGAGAGCTCCCTTGGACCTGCGTGTGTGCGTGCTACTGGAGCTGCCCGGGAACTGGGTGAATGGCTGGATGTGGATGAAAGTGCCGTTGCTGGAGGAAAACCAAAGGAAGTAAAGATACAGTTCTGCCGGTGAAACGTTGTTGTGTGATTCTTTATACGCCGGTGCACTCCATCACAGAAAGTCCCACATCGCCTCTCCCCGCAATCGCAAAGAACCTGTTGGGAGGGCGAACTGCGCCGCTCCCGCATTCTTACAAGCGCGTCCCAATAATTCCCTCAGATTCCTATCTCTACTTGTTCCCGTGGAAGATCTGTCCTCGAAAACATTGTGGACTTCATTAAAATCGCCTCCTATAGTTTTCAGAGGGATGTCGTCTCCAAGTAATTGTTGTGTTTAAGTTTTGGAAAAAAAAACACTTGTTTTCGCCATTAGGCCCATAAACGTTGTTTAGCAAATCTTGGTATTGGCTACAGATAGGACTATCCTGATTAATCTACCCTCTAGGTCCTGTGTTTGTTCCACTAACAAATAGGTTAAATTCTCTTTGATCAATATAATGACCCCGGCCTTTTTCCCTACTGCTGCGGACCTGTATACCTCTCCCACCCATAATCCTTTTAATCTAAAAAAGTCATCTTTCTCTAAGTGAGTCTCCTGCAGTAGGCATTTTATCCGTGTTTAATCGCTTCAGATGTCTCAAGACCATAATGGGGCTTCTCTGGGGACCGAAGTCCCTTTACATTCCCAGGAAGTTATATTAATCATTTTGCCAGTTAGATATGGTAATTAAACGGGTGGTGAATACATTTCCCCTGGTAAACATAAGACAGCATGGCAGGACATATGGGAATATTGTGCCTCTCAATTGCTGGTAATAGAAATAGCTCCATAAAATTAACCAAACTTTAAACAATGTAAACAATGAAATCGTCGTGACCAAATCAAGCCAAAGCCAACAATGTGGGGAGTCAGATCCCTCTTCAAACCCGGAAAGAGAAAAATTTAGTAAACCCTGTAACTCCTTCCATTATAGGTTGTGGAACTTCTCTTTTTTCCAACATGAAGTGATAGAGTAAGAAAAAATAAACATTCCCCTATCTCCCTGAGCGGCATTTGCCTGCCAGAACCCTAGGCTTGTGCATAGCAGAATTATCTGCACGTATCAACAATATTAACAGTAGACCCTTTCAAAGCAAAGAATAGTATCCTGTCAGATATAGTAAATGATTGTCGCAAGGGGATCCCCCGTCAGGTAGCCCCCCCAGCTCCCTAAAATGAAAGCCAGAGGAAGCCCCCAAGGGGAAGGATCTCCCCCGCAACCCCATCTGTCCCCTGAATCCAAGATAAAGTAGACCTCCCCAATTAGGCTGTTTTCACATTGAAAAATATTTCTCAGCTTATCTAACATATTTTAGATATTTGGTTATGAGAAGGAAAAAAAAAATTTCCCTTTTCTTTTTTCCCTTTTTTTTTTTTTAAGAATTATGCCCTGAGACATATGCTTTTAGCACTTTGAGGCAACCATGTCCTCAGGTGCCCAAAGCAGAAGCTGGATGCTTGCGCTGTTCTTTTGGTTTGAGTGTCGGCCTTAGCAGAGAGTCCTCATTGTCCACCCTTTGCAGCTCCGGAGGGGGTGAATCCGGTGGATGCCTCTGGGGGGAGCCCTGGGGTGGAGTTTCCCTGGAAGAACGTCTTGTTTTTTTCCAAATAAGATGTTGCTTCAGCAGGCGTTAAGAATGTGGAGAATGTCCCATTTTTGTGGAAAATCTTAAGCACAGCTGGGTAGAGGAGCGCAAATCTTTCTTGTGCAGGCAGTGGAGAAGGCCCTGCGCCGTTTCACCACCTCTGCGGAGAAGTCCTCAAAGATCAGTAGAGTAGCCCCCTGGTAGACGAGGCTGTGCCTGAGCCATTTAAAACTTCTCAGGATGTCATGATCATGCCTGACAGAGCCTCAGCTTTGGGCTCTGGTCGCCGACCGCGGCCGTTGCGACGGAAACCCTGGTTTCTTACATGATGCATGGAATTGTATTCACTAGTGTGAACTGTGTTCTCCTCACTGTTTGCTTGATTGATTTCTGGCCAACGCCCTGGCCAGGAATCCTCCAGCACTCTTTGAGTTAAATGTTTTCTCCTTTTAATTGACAACCTTCTGTTCCTATCCGGTCTGGTGTTTCTTTCCACCTATGACCTCAATTCTGCCTTCCTTGGTTCCCTATTTAAAGGATCACTTCTCTTCCATCTTTGCCTGCTATAGAGGTCATTTTGCATATTGCTAGTTTTGCCTTCTGTATTACTTTCTGGTATCTGACCCTGCTGTGCTACTGTCTTCTCTTTCTCTCAGTGATTTTGTACTTCTGTTCCCTACCGGTATTGACCTGGCTAGTCTGACCCCTCTTTATTGTGTTCTATCTTTGTTTGTCTGTGTCCTGTGTCTGCACTTAATTAGTGTAGCTCCTAGTCTTCTGGTTGGGGCCGACCTATTAAGGAGTCGGGCACCCCAAAAGGCAGGGACAGTGGTTGGGACCAGTATCAGGGCCTCACTCTGTTTGTGTCTGTTCGTGTGCCACTGACTGGTCCTTGACACATGATCTCCGTTTTATCCACATAGTTGAGGTATTTGACGATGACTTGCCGCGGTCTCTGCGGGTGTTCTGCCCTCTTGTGGATATGTCACCAGTTTTTCCTCCTTGTAAGTTGGGACTTATTCTGTGGGCTCTTTCCACTGTACAACGACCAGAAAGGCCTAGTAGCTCAGGGATTTCTTTTTCACAGATTTGGAGCAGATTATTCGGGAGAATAGATTCTGGTAGACCTAGTAACCGCAGGTTATTCTGCCTGGAGCGGTTTTCCAGATCATCTATTTTTTCTGAGAGTCATTTGTTGTCTGAGAGAACCTCTTGGATCTGGGATCGGAGAGCGTCAGCGTCCATCTCAAGTGATTGAACCTTGAACTCCAGCTCCCCCAAAGCCTGTCTCCATGATCCCTGATTTCACCCCTGATTTGTGCGAACATTTGTGCCACAGTGGATGCTAGCGTTTCTGGCAGGCCAGGGGCAATCTGGCGAGCTACTTCACTGGCAATTTTTTTGTAATTGTCATCCGGAGGTGGAGTGCTGCAGATTGTGTCAGGTTTTGAGGATGTTGGGGGTCGAGCCTGCTGGATAGTCAGATCCTCCCAATCTGTATGCAATATAGGATTAGGCGCACCTTCTGGAGTGGGGGAGGCAGGTTTAGCCCCCTTTCCTGCTTGTTTAGCTGACTTGGATTTCCCCATTCTTAGCAAGTACCGTTCCATGCACCCCCTTTAAATACGTGTTATATAGACAAGTGTCTCTGGTCAGGGTGCTGGTAACAGATTTTAAGCGATGGTTATCAAACTTTAGCCAAGGTCTCTGATGGTCCCTGAGTTGTAGGTTATGTAGTGCTTTACAGTATTATCAGCCTGGGTATGACCAGTGCTGTTATGTTGCCTCTTATACTGTTAGTAATCCTCTCTTGGGGGAGCAGTAGAGGTAGAAGACCTGCAGGTGGCAGCAGAGAGAATGGTGGTCACTTCAACCCCCCCTCCTGCTTTCTGAGAGCAGCTTCACTGCCTCCTGTGTAGCTGAGAGCCTTAACTCAGAGACTTTGAGAGGTGATCTGAGCTGTGCGAGCTCTCCTCTGTCACCTCCTACAGTCTCCTGCACTGATAGTGATCTCTTTGAAGATGCAGCAGGCTCCTGGAGCTGTAGTGAGCTGCGCTCCGCCCCTCCCCCCCCCCTCAGTCTCTTACTGCTGCTGCTGGTGACAGCCCTGGGGTGTTTAATCTCTCCCTGCCTGGTCAGCTGTGTCCTGTGCTTCCTCCGCTCACTTCTGCTTATCTCTGCAGGGTCAGATGTCTGGTATAGCCGCGGGTAATGAGGTATGCCGCTCAGGAGCTCTCACTCACACCTCACAGCATGTCAGCGCAGGAACCGGAAGTCCAGTGGGTGCTTTGAAGCCAGGCTCCGCTCAGAAACACTAGCCTGTGGTGGGTGTGACCTGAGAAGAGAAGAGCTGGCTACATACACGGACTCATCAGTTACTATGTAAACAGAGACAAACAGAACTTCTATGCTGCTGCTTACCCCTATATGCGATCACCGTTGTGTTTCAGTGCAGGCATGCACCTCTTCGCCTTCCTTCTGATTGTTGCCCGGGTTAGGGTGGTTTCCACATTCGCACGGAGAGGCCACCAGTCAATGCCCCAACATAACAAGCGTGTACTCCGAAGAAGGAGAAGACTCCAGCGGGTAAGGTATCCACGATTTATTCAATATTTTAGGTCCACAGAAACTGTGAAAAAATGCATCCAACACGCTAACGTCGTTTTCAAATTCCCATGGGATTCTTGTGTTCCGAATCTTTCCAGTAACACTCATATGGGTCACTCGTATGGAGGTAATTTTCTGTCTGAAGAGCTGTGTTACAATCGGTGCTCTACCACGATATGATCACTGTTTTGGACGGTATTATACAGTCTGCAGGAGCCTGTGTTACATTGGTCGATCTACCACTTTATGGTCACTGTTCTAATGGAGGTAATATAAACAGTCCCTGCAGAGCCTGGTGACTATGGTAACTACACACTATATGGTCAACTGAGTATGCCAGGTAATATTTAAAGGTCTGCTCTAGGTACAACACCACTATTTGGTCAATGTATGGAGGTAATATTACAGTCTGCAAGAGCCATTGTGTCTCTAGCCACACGATCGTGTTCATTGGTGCTACCAATATCATGGTCCTGTAGGGGGTAATATACAGTCTGCAGAGCCTGTGTACCACTGGTGTCTTACCATATTTGGTCACTGTATGGCAAGGTTATATAGCGCATCTGCAGAGCCGTGTCGTACAATGGTGTCTTCCAATATATGGTCACTGTATGGAGGGTATTTATACAGTCTGCAGAGGCCTGTGTACACTGGTGTCTACCCTATCATGGTCAGTGTTTTGAGGTAATTTTTCAGTCTGCAGGAGCCTGTGTACCATGGTGCCACCTACCACTTTATAGTCAGTGTATGGAGGTATTATACAGTCTGCAGAGCCTGCCTCACAATGGTGATGTCTACCACTAATTATGGTCACTGTATGGAGGTTTTATACAGTATGCACGTGCCTCGTGCTACACGTTGGTTACCACTATAATGGTCACTGTATGGAGGTTAATATATACAGGTCTGCAGAGCCTGTGTGTTAACTGGTACTACCACTAAAATGGTCACTGTATGGAGGTAAGTATACTGTTCGGCACTGGTAATAACACTATATTGGTCACTGTCATGAGGTAATTTTACAGTCATTGCAGAGGCCTGTGGTTCACTGGTGCGCCCTAACAAATTTTATGGTTACTGCTATGGGGGTAAATATACAGTCGGAAGAGCCGGTGTTCTTCGGTGGCTACCACCGATTTGGTCATCTGGATATGGAAAGGTAATATATAGTCTGCAGAGCCGGTCCCTGTACACTGGTTTAACTACCACTGTTAGGGGTCACTGTATGGAGGTAATATACAGTCTTACAGAAAGCTAGTGTACACTGGTGGGTATACCACTATATATGGTCAGTGTTTGGTGGTAATTTACTGTCTGCACTGAGCCTGTGCTACTCTGGTGCACCTACCACTTTATATAGTCAGTGCGCATGGAGGTATAAATATATAGGCCTGCAGAGCCCTCAGGTGTACACTGGATGTCTACCACTATATGGTCACTTGTCTATGGAGGTAATAAACAGTCTGAGAGCCTGTGAACACTACGGTTACTACCCTTCATATATGGGTCTCTGTTCATGGAGGTAATTATTCAGTCTGAACTCTGGTACATACAACTAATTTGGGTCACTGTCTTGGAGGTAATATACAGTGCTGCTGAGCCTGTGTTCAATGGTTGCCTACCATTTATGGTTACTGTTCATTGGGGGTATTAATACTGATCTGCAGGATGTCTGATCGTTAAACTGCAGGGTTAACCCACTATTATGGTAACTGTATGGACCGGTTATATTTAGTCTGAAGAGCCGGTGTTCACATGGTCGTATCTACAACTATATTGGTAATGTATTGGTGGTAATTTTTACTGTATGACAGGAGCCTCGTGATAAACTGGTGTCTACCATCTCTTACATGGTCAGTGTTTGGTAGGTATTATTCTGTATTCAGAGATGTGTAACACTGGGTTTGAACTACCAATATAATAGTCAGTGTATGGAGGTAATTTATACTCTCGTATGACAGAGCATGTCTACACTGGTGGTATCACTATATGGTCAATGTATGGAAGGTAATATACAATCTGCAGAGCCTAGTGTAATCAGTGATCTACCATTATATGGTCAGTGTTATTGGGGGGGTGATAAAACTGTATGCAGAGCTGGTGTGACACTGGTTGTCTACCACAGATATGGATCACTGTTTGGAGGTAATAAAACAGTATCGCACTGACGCCTGGCGTACACTGGTTACCCTACCACTATCATGGTCACTGATCCTGGAGGTAATAAGCAGTCTGGCTGAGCCTGTGTTCACGTGATGCATTCCAATATATGGTCACTGCATTGGGGCGTAACTATACTGTCTCTGCAGAGCTCGTGTACAACTGATATATACCCTATTAATGGTCACTAGTATGGAAGGTAACATACAGTCTGCACGAGCCTGTGTAAACTGGTCTGTATACCAACATATTAATATATGCGTCACTGACACATCGGGAGAGGTAATATACAGTCCTGCAGCAGCCTGTCGTACACTAGGTGTCGTCATAAAACTATTATGGTCACTGTATGGTGGTAATATACTTTCTGCAGAGGCATGTGATACAATGGGGAGTCTCTACCACTATATGGTCACTGTATGGAGGTAATTTAATCAGTCTGCAGAGGCCTCCAGTGTCACTGCAACGGGTACCTACCAATATATGGTTCACTGTCATAGGAGGTAATTTACAGTCATGCAGAGAATGTGTACACTGGTGTACTACCACTATATGGTCTCTTTATGGAGGTTAACATTATCACAGTCTGCAGAGCCGGTGTACACTGGGTGGTTATTCAACTATGTGGTCATTGTATGTAGATAATAGAGAGTACTGCAAGAGCTGTGTAACAGTGATATCTACCACTTTATTGTCAATGTCATGGAGGTATTGTAACAGTTCTGATAGATACGTAGTGCACTCTTGTCTACAACTATATGGTTACCTTTATGATGGTACATATACAGTCTGTAGAGCCTGTGTACAATAGTGTACCTACACACATAAATTGGTCACTGTCATGGAGGTAATATACAGTCTGCGATGGCCTTGTGTGCACTCGTTGTCTACACTTTATGGTTACTTTTTGGTGGTAATATCAGTCTGTAGAGCCTGTGTACAACTAGGTACCTACACCTAATATGGTCAATTTATGGAGTAACTGTACAGTCTCCAGAAAAAATCCTGCTGTACAACTGGTGTTACCAATATCATAGTCACTGTATCGGAGGCGTGTTGCAGAGCCTGTGTTACACTGGTGTCTACCACTATATGTCACTGTTTGGGGGTGAAAATACAGTCTGCAGAGGCTGTGTACATGGTGTCCACCACTTTATGGTCACTTGTTATATAAGGGTAATCTACGTCTGCTAAAGCTTGTGTACAATGGTGCTACCAATATTGGTCAATGTTATGGAGACTAATTTACAGTCTGCAGGAGCCTGTGTACACTGGTGTTTTACCACTATATGGTCACTTGTATAGTGGTAATATACAGTCTGCAGAGGCCTTGTGTACACTGCTATTACCCACTATCTGTACTGTATGGAGCTAATATACAGGCTGTAGAGCCTGTGTACCCTGGTGTCTACCACTATATGGTCAGTGTATGGAAGGTAATATACTGTCTGCAGAGGCCTGTGTACACTGGTGTCTATCACTTTTGGTCACTGTATGGAGGTAAATACAGTCTGCAGAGCCTGTGTACACTGCTGTCTTCTACCACTATATGGTCACTGTATGGAAGGTTGAATTTATAGTCTGCAGAGCCGGTGTACACTGGTTAACTTACCACCTATATGGTCACTGTATGAGGGGGTGATATACAGTCTGCAGAGCTGGTGTACACTGGTGATATTCCCACTATATGGTAACAGTATGGAGGACAATATACAGTCTGGCAGAGCCTGTGTACACTGTGGACTTCCATTAGATGGTCACTGTATGGGGGTAATATACAGTATGCAGAGAGCCTGTGTACAATGGTGCCTACCAATATATGGTCACTGTATGGGGGTGTAAATTTACAGTCTGCAGAGCATCTGTACACTGGTTTCTACCAATATATGGTCACTATATGGAGGTAATTATAGTCTGCAGAGCCTGTGTACAACTGGTTGCCAACCATATATGGTAACTTGTATGGGGCAGGTAATATTCAGTCTGCAGGAGCATGTGTACACTTGCTGTACTACCACGTATATGTCAGTGTATGAGGTAATATACAGTCTGCAGAGCCTGTGTACACTGGTGTTCTTACCACTATATGGTCAGTGTATGGAGGTAATATACAGTTGCAGAGCCTGTGTAACTGGTGTCTTACACTATATGGTCACTGTATATGTGGTAATATACCTTCTGCAGAGCCTATGTGTAAACTGGTGTCTACCAATATATGATCAGTGTATGGAGGTATTATACAGTCTGCCAGAGCTGTGTACACTGGTTGTCTACCCCTATATGGGCACTTGTATGGAGGTAATATACTGTCTACCGAGCCTGAGTACACTCGGTGTCTTACCAATATTATGGTCGTGTATGGAGGTATTATAAATGTCTGCAGAGCCTATGGTACACTGGTGGCTTAACCACTATATGGTCACTGTCCTAGGCGGTCCTATGGGTGGGTGGTATTATACAGTTTGCAGAGGCCTGTTGATCAATGGTGTCTACCACTGTATGGTCACTGTATGGGGGTAATATACAGTCTGCAGAGCTGTTTAACACTGGTGTTACACTATTATGGTCACTGTATAGTGGTACATATTTACACGTATGCAGGAAGCCTGTATACATAGTGCTACCACTATATGAGTCACTGTCAATGGAGCTAATATATGTCTGCAAAGCCTGTGTACACTGGTTGTCTTAACTATATGGTCACTGTATGGAGGTAATATACAGTCTGACAGAGGCCTGTGTACACTGGTCGTTTCTACCCACTATATGGTCACTGTATTGTGTTAATATACAGTCTGTAGAGTCTGTGTACACTGCTGATTACTACCACCTACATATATGGTCAAATGTATGGGGGTTAATATATAGTCTGCAGAGCTGTGTACACGGTGTTCGTCCGCTATCTAAAAATAAAAAAATATAAAAAATATAAAAACGGTCACTGTATGGTGGTGAATACAGTATGCATAGATGGTGTCACTGGTGTATACCACTATATGGTCACTGTATGGAGGTAATATACAGTATGCAGAGAATGTGTACTCTGCTGTCTTCCACTATTGGTCACTGGTATGGAGGTAATATTACAGTCTTGCAGAGCTGTGTACACTGGTGTCTACCACTATATGGTCACTGTATGGGGGTAATTATACAGTCTGCAGAGGCCTGTGTACACTGTTGCCTACCTCTTTATGGTCACTGTGCTGGGGGTAATTTAAAGTCTGCCAGAGCCTTGTACACTGGTGTCTACCACTATATAGTCACTGTGATGGAGGTAATTTACAGTCTGCAAGCATGAAACTGAGTACACTGGTGTTCTACCACTATAATGGTTCAGTGTATGGAGGTAATATACAGTCTGCAGAGCCTGTGTTCACTGTGGTCTAACAATATGGTCACTGTATGGTGGTAATATAAAGAAAGCAGGGCCTGTTTACACTGGTGTCTACCACTTATATGATCATGTGGTATGGAGAGGTAAATATACAGTCTGCAAGGAGCCTGTGTACATGGTGCTACCCCTATATGGATCACTGTATGGAGGTAATATACAGTCTGCAGAGCTGTGTACACTGGTGTCTTCCACTTATGGTCACTGTAGGGAGGTAATATCAGTCTGCTGAGCCTAGTCGTTATCTGGTTTCTACCCAATATATGGTCACCTGTATGGAGGTAAATATACAGTTTCGAGCCTGTGCACAATGGTGTCTACACTGTATTGGTCCACTGTATGGGGGTACAATATACAGTCTGCAAGAGCCTGTGTACTCTGGTGTTACCATATAATGGTCAACTGTATGGGGGTTTTATACAGTCATGCAGGAGCTGTGTACACTTGGTACCTACCACTATATGGTCCACTGTATGGAGGTAATATACAGTTTTGCAGGAGGCCTGTGCACAATGAGTGTCTACCACTGTCATGGTCACTGTAATGGGGTGTATACAGTCTGCAGAGCTGTGTACACTGGTAGTCTACCCACTAATATGGTCACTGTATAGTGGTAATCTACAGTCTGCCAGAGCCTGTATACTCTGGTGCCTACCACTATATGGTACTGAGGAGCTAATATATTGTCTGCAAAGCCTGTGTACAACTGGTATGTCTACCACTATGATGTACTGTACATGGAGTATATACAGTTGAGAGCCTGTGTACAATGGTGATGTCTACACTATATGGTCACTGTATAGTGGTAAATTTACATGGTCTGTAGAGTCTGTGTACACTGCTATCTACCACTATATGGTCACTGTAATGGGGGTAATATATAGTCTGCAGAAGCCTGGTGATACCTGGTGTTCTCTACACGCTATATGGTCACTGTATAGGTGTTTATATACAGTCTGCATAGCTTGGTGTACACTGGTGTATACCCGACTAGATGGTCACTGTATGGAGGTAATATACAGTCTGCAGAGCCTGTGTACACTGCTGGGTCTAACCCACTATATGGTCACTGTATGGAGGGCCCCCCCCCCCCCCCCCCCCCCCCCCCCCCCCCCCCGCCACCCCCCCCCCCCCCCGGTGTGCCTCCTTAATATACAGTCTGCAGAGCCTCCTGTGTACATGGTGTCTACCACTATCATGGTCCACGTGTATGGGGGTAATATACTATTCTGAGAGTCTGTGTACATGTTGCCTACCACTTTATGGGTCACTATTTGGGGGTAATATAACAAGCTCTGCCAGAGCTTTGTTACACTGGTGTCTACCACTATATAGTCACTGTATGGAGGTAGGTAATATACCAGTGTGCAGAGCCTGTGTACACTGGTGACTACCTCTAATGGTCAGTGTATGTATGGTAATATACAGTCTGCAGAGCCTGTGTGACATGGTGTTACCACTATATGGTCACTGTCATGGTGGTAAATATACAGTCTGCACGGGGCACTGTTTTACACTGGTGTTATTCCACTATTTGTCAGTGTATGGAGGTAATATACAGTCTGCAGAGCCTGTGTACACTGGTGTCTACCCCTATGATGGTCACTGTATGGAGGTAATTATACACAGTCTGCAGAAGACTGTGTACACTGGTGTCTATCCCACTATATGGTCACTGTATGGAGGTAAGTATACAGTTCTGTGAGCCTTTGTAACTTGGTTTCTACACTTTATGGTCACTGTATGGAGGTAATATACAGTTCTACAGAGCTGTGCACACTGGTTGTCTACCACTTGATGGTCACTGATATGGGGGTAATATGACAGTCTGCTGAGAGCCAGTGTACACTGGTGTCTACCACTATATGGTCACTGTATGGGGTAGTATCAGTTTGCGGAGCCTGTGTACTCTGTGTCTACCACTGTATGGTTCACTGTTGGGGGTTATTACGTTTGCGGAGACTATGCCACATGGTTTCTACCAATGTTGAGTCACTGTTGGGGGTAATATAACAGTCTGCAAGAGCCTGTGTACTACTGGTTGTCTACCACTATCTATAATCAACTTTATCGAGTAATATATAATCTGCCGACGCCGTGTGATACACTGAGTTATCTAACGCTATATGAGTCACTGCTATGGAGTAATTACAGTCTGACAGAGCATGTGTAACTGGTGTCTTACACTATGATGGTCAGTGTATGGATGGTAATATACAGTCTGCAGAGCCTGTGGTTCCCTGCGTTGCACCTCCACATATATGGTAATGTTCATGAGGTAATATACAGTCTGCATGGCCTGTGTGCATCGTGTCGACCACTATATGGTTACTTTTATGGTGGTTAATATACAGTTGTTGGTGTCTGTGTACACTGGTACTACCACTATATGGTCACTGTATGGAGGTAATGTACCAGTCTCCAGAAAAAATGTGTACACTGAGTGTATACCTATATAGTCACTTGTATGGAATGTAATATACTGTCTGCAGAGCCTGTGTACACTGGTGTCTACCCACTATATGGTCAATGTTTGGGGTGAAAATACAGTCTGCGTAGCTGTGTACACGTGGTGTCCACCACTATATGGTCACTGTATAAAGGTAATATAACAGTCTGCAAAGCCTGGTGTACACTGGGTGCCCTACCACTATATGGTCTCTGTATGGAGCTAATATACGTCTGCAGAGCCTGTGTACATGGTGTCTACCACTATATGAGTCACTGTATAGTGGTCATATACAGTCTGCTGAGCCTGTGTACACTGCTATCCTACCCACTATTATTTTCTTGTTAACATAAAAAAATAAAATAATCAAAAATAATTATATAAATAACTAAGGGTCCCTGTATGGTGCTAATTTATACAGTCTTGTAGAGCCTGTGAACCCAGGTGTCTACCCACTTATATGGTCAGTGTTGGAGGTAATTATCAGTCTGCAGAGCCTGTGTAGACTGGGTGGTCTACCACACTATATGGACACTGTATGGGGGTAATATACAGTCTGCAGAGCCTGTGTACACCTGGTGTTACCACTATATGGTCCACTGTAGGGGGGCTGATATACAGTATGCGAGCTGGTGTACACTGGTGTTATACCAATATATGGTCACTGTATGGAGAGTAATATACCAGTTCTGCAGAGCTGTGTACACTGGTGCCTACCATTATATGGTCACTGTATGGGGGTAATATACAGTCTGCAGAGCCTGTGTACACTGGTGCCTACCACTATATGGTCACTGTATGGGGGGTATTATAAATTCTGCAGAGCCTGTGTACAACCTGGTTTCTACCCTATATGGTACTATATGGAGGGTAATATATAGTCTGCAGTGCCTGTGTACATGGTGCCAACCACTATATGGTCACTCGTATGGGGGTGAATGATACAGTCTGCAGTCGCCTGTGTACACTGGTTGTCTACCCAACTATATGGTCACTGTTATGGAATCGTAATATTACAGTCTGCAGAGCCTGTGTACCACTGGTGTCTACCACTATATTGGTCGTGTTATTGGAGGTAATATTTACAGTCTGCAGGAGCCTGTGTACAACTGGTGTATACCACTATATGTCTCTGTATGGTGGTAATATAAGTCTGCACAGAGCCTGTGTACACTGGTGTTTCCACTTTATGATCAGTGTATGGAGGTTAATTTACAGTATGCAGAGCCTGTGTCATCTGGTGTCTACCCCTTAATGGTCACTGTTGTATGAGGTAATATAACAGTCTGCAGAGCCTTGTGTATACACTGGTGTCTACCCTATATGGGTCAGTGTAGGGAGGTAATATACAGCCTGCAAGAGCTATGTTACACTGGTGGCTTCCACTATATGGTCACTGTATGGGGGTAATATACAGTTTGCAGGCAGCCTGTGCACACTTGCGTCTAACACTGTATGGTCACTGTATGGGGGTAATATACAGTTGCAGAGGCCTTGTGTACACTGGTTGTTACCACTTATATGGTCACCTGTATGTGGTTAATATACAGTATGCAGAGCCTGTATACCACTAGTTGCTACCATACACTTGGTCACTGTATGGAGCTATATATTGTTGCAAAGCCTGTGTACACTGGTTGGATTCTACCAATATATGGTCACTGTTTGGAGGTAATATAAGTCTGCAGAGCTTGTGTACACTGGTGTCTACCACTAGATGGTCCACTGTATAGTGGTAATATACAGTTCTGTTGAGTCTGTGTACACTGCTATCTACCAACATATTTTGGTCACTGTATGGGGGTATTATTTAGTTGCAGAGCCTGTGTACATGGTGTCTACCGCTATATGCGTCACTGTTTGGTGGTGATATACAGTCTGCATTGTGGTTGTACACTGTGTAAACCACTATATGGTCATGTATGAGAGGTTTACTATACAGTCTGCAGAGCCTTGTGATACACTGCTGTCTACCACTATATGGTCCACTGTATGGTAGGTAATTTACCAGTCTGCAGAGCCTCGTGGTACACTTGGTGTCTACCACTTATGGTCACTGTATGGGGGTAATATACAGTCTGCACGAGCCTGTGTAACATGTTGCCTACCACTTTATGGATCACTGGATGGGGTTAATATCAGTCTGCAGAGCCTTTGTACTATTGGTGTCTACCACTATATAGTAACTGTATGGAGGGAATTATAAAGTCTGAAGGGGCTGGGTTCCCGGGTTTCTTACCCTAGGGGGTAATTCTTTGGAGGAAATATAAAAGTCTGCAGACCGGGTTTTACACTGGTGTTTTTAATTTTTTAGGGGTACTTATGGAGGAAAATTATACAGTCTGCAGGGCCTGTTTACATTTGGTTTTAAACACTTTATGGTAATTTTAGGGAGGTAATATACAGTCGGGCCAAAAGCCTGTGTACACGGGTTTGGTCTACCCCTATAGGGTTTCACTGTTTTGGAGGGTTATTTTTCCCGGGGTCTGAGGGGCCTGTGTAAATGGGTATTTACACTTTAGGGTCCTTTTGGGAGGTTAATATCCCGTCTGCAAAAAGCCTGTGTACACTGGTGGTTCCCAAACTATTTTTGGGCACTTTTATGGAGGTAATTTTACAGTCTGCAGAGTTTGTTTTAAAACGGGTTTTCACCATTTTGGTCATTTTTGGGGGTTTAAGATCAGTCTGAGGCCTGGTACACTTGTCCTACCACTATTCGGGGGCCCAACTGTATGGAGGTAATTTAAAGTCTGGCCCCAAATAAAAAAAATTGATTTTCCCCCCCAGTTACTTTTAAACTCTTGCCAGAGAAACCCCAAAAAAACAGATAAGAAGTGGGGGCCCACCAGAAAAACTTTTGGACGGCAGCCCCCCAAAGGGGGGGGAACATCGGGCCCGGGAAAAAACGCTCAGAAGAAGACGGCCCCCACAGTTACTCCCAAAACCCCCCAAAAACCCAAAAAAACCTACATCCCGGGGATGGGCCCTCAGCTGAAAAAGGGAGCCAGCCCCATCGTTTTCCCGCCCGGGTTCATGGGGAAAATTGATTTTTTTTTCTGTTTTAAAATTATTGTATTTTTTAAAACCCATTTTATCGAGACCTCTTTCCCAAATTTGGGGGGGTTTGCCGTGGGGGGGGCCCAAGGGAGTTTTCTAAAGGTCAAAAAACCCCAAAAGGGGTCAGGGGGATCTCCTTTCCTTTCAACTTTGGATGGAAAAGGAAAAAAAATTTGGCCCAACAAGATGGCGGGCTTTCTTTCCAAAAATTTCCAACATTTCCAAGGGTTGAAAAAATTTGATGGGAATTCCCCTTTGGGAGCAAACCCTTTTTTTAAAATATCGCAAAATGTTTGCAAAAGGGGGGGGTTTCTCCGGGGTAATTCGGTGAAAAATCCAAAATAAAAAAGAGCAGCGCGTTTGTCAAAACGGGGGGGTTGCTTTCTAAAAAAAACCCAAAAAGCACATGATTTTTAAGAGTAATTTAATCACAACTTTTTCCCTTTTCATCAAAAAAAATTTTTCCCAAGGTTCTTCGAAAATATTGAGGAATGTTAACTTTCACCCCTGATTTTAAGGGACCAGTTTAACAAAGAAACCCAAAAATTTTAACATATGAGGGAAGACACTCCCCCCCCCCCTCTAAAAAATTAAAAAAGGAAAAATTTTTCTTTTTTTAAAGAATTTTTTAAGATTATTTGGAATTTTTTTAAAAAAAAGGTTTTTGGGGAAGTGCCCTTTGTTTCCCTCCTGCAAATGCTGCAAAAACGGGGGGACGGGTTTAGTTTCAACCACAAAAAAATTTGGGAAACTTTTTAAAATTTTAAAACCTTTTTGTCCTTTTAATTTTTAAATTTAATAAACCGGGAGCTGCCAAAACCCGTAAAAAGGCAGAACCTCCACCAAACAAAAGGTCCAACCCCAAAAAGGGGGGGGGAAAAAAAAGGGGGAGCACTTTGGGTAGAGTCTCTCCCGCCCTTTGACAGGTGAACATGAGGAGGGGACTTATTTTACAGTCCAGCCTAATGAGCAAATAAGTCCAAAACCCCCCAAAAGGGGGTTTACCATTCTTGAAAATAGAAAAATTTTTAGGATTTTTAATTTAAAAAAACCTTTAACCCCCTTTGGCCCTTAAAGGGGTATTCACTCCAGGGGTCGCTGCGGGCTGCTGCTTTTTATTTTAAAAGATCTTACAAAAACCTTCATTTGCAATATGTGCCCTTTTCCCAGGCCCTTTCCTTATTCCTAAATTTTTTTTTTCCCTTTTGGGATGTGCTATCGCTCCCAGGTCCCCTTTTAAGATTACTAACCTGTGTGATCTCTCCTGATAGGCTCCAGAACTGGCCCTTATGCTACGACCGGGTTTGTGATCTCCCCTGATAGGCTGCCAGCACTGGTCACTATAGTACGCCCTGTTGATCTTTTCCTGTTTAGGCTGCCCAGAAATGGTCACTATAGCTCCGACCTGTGTGATCTTCCTGATAGGCTGCCAAGCCAGGCCCATATTGATTCAACAGCCCGGGTTTTTGATCTCCCTAAAGGGGCTCCCAAGCCGCGTCCCCTATAGAAAAGACCTGTGTGATCTCTCCTGATAGGTCCCAAAAAACTGGTCACTTTAGCTACAGACCTGTTGATATCTCCCCCTGAAGGGCTGCCAGAAACTGGTCCCCTAAAAGCTACAGCCCTTTTTTTGTGATCTCCCCTGAAAAGGTGCCCAGGCGCAAGGTTTTCATTTTTATGGGCAAAAGTTGTTTTTGTGGTTTTGGGGTTTCTTTGATAGGCTGCCAGCCCGGTCCCCTATAGTTTCAGACCTGTGGATCCTTTTGATAGGCGGCCCAAAGAAATGGAAATAAAAGATTACAGCCGGGGGTGATCTCCCCTTTTTTCCCCCCTGGAAAAAGGCTGGGGCAATGCCCCGAAGGGTTTAACTGGACCCAAAATTTCCGTGTAAAAAGAACCCTCCCCCTGAAAAGGCTCCCAGCACTGGTCCTAAAAGTACAGCCCTGTGTGATCTTTTACTGAAAAGGTTTGCCAGCACTGGTCACTTTAGTACAGACCTGGGGTGATCCTAACTGATGGGTCCCCCAGAGTGGTAAACTATAGCTAAAAGCCCTGGGTGCCCTCTCCTGATGGGGCTCCCCAAAGCAGGGTGCTATAGCTAAGACCTGTGTAAATTTTCTGCTGATAGGTTTGCCAGAAATGGTCCTAAAACTACAGACCTGTGTGCCCTCCCCAATAGCTTGCGGGGCACTGGTCACTTTCTAAACCTGTGTGATTCCCCGGGAAGGTGCAAGCATTTGGTCATATAGAAAAAGGCCCCTTTTCTATCTCCCCTGATA
>JAODAL010028081.1:0-53918 GCA_025379985.1 Phyllomedusa bahiana | reverse complement strand
AAAAACCTTACAAAAATAGTGCAAGTATTTTTTTCACATTTCACCTCATTTAGATTTTATTTTGGTTCCCAGCAAATTCTATGGAACGGTCAATGGCACCATTAAAAAGCACATACTATCCCACTAAAAACAAGCCCTCATATGTCTATGTAGATGGACAAATAAAAAAGTTATGGCTCTTAGAAGTCAGTAAGGAGAAAAAAATGAAGAACCAAAATTATGACAAATTGGATAACATGGTATTTTCACCACATTGATTAGCCTTAACCCCTTTTTGCACAGATGGATATACCGGCACGTCCTCATTGCGAGTGATTTATTTCAACAGGATGATCCAGTATGTCCTAGAGATCGTGCTGGCTCCTGAACTGAGTCGGCATTATGATCAGCACAGGCAGTCAGCTGTATATTAGGGCCACATATGGAATATCTCTAAAACAGATATTCCATGTAGCAAAATCATGGGAATCAATTTTAAATTGAGTTTCCCTGGTAACATCTATTGCATACCAGTGAATAATGGATAAAAATTGAAATTCTTCAGAAAAAGTGAAATTTTTAAATTACACCTCCACTTTGCTTTAAATTTTTTGGAAACCCCAAAAGGGTAAACAAATTTCCCCTAAATTGTGTTTTGAATATTTTTTAAGGTGTGAAGTGTCTTAGATGGATTAATTTATGGGAGTATCTAAAATACAGGACACATAAAGCCATGTCAGAACTGGACTGGTCCCTAAAAAGTCTGTGTTGCAAATTTTCTTGGAAAGCCCCCTAATGTCGTAAAGAAAAAAAAAGACATAAAAATAATGCCAACGTACAGAAATATTTTAGATGTTAGTTATAAACATTGTGTGGTATGGCTGTCTTAGGTGGAGAAATTTTTGAACTTTGAAAATTGTAAATTTTTCCAAGTTTTCAAAACATTTTTAAATTTTCACAAGTAAACAAGGATTATATGGATAAAAAGTTCTTATTAACCTAAAGCATAATCTGTCACAAGAAAACAATGTCTGAATCACATGAATAGGTAAAAGTATCAAAAGTTTATTCCTATACAAATTGAGATTATGTCAGATTTGAAAAATGGGACTCCATCTTTTGGTCCAAAACTGGCTGCCCTGAAGGGATTAAATATGTAGGTGAAGATAAATAAACACTATTAATAAATACATTGCTGTTCTGGTTTTGTTTCCTTTCAGAGTTAGAGCAGACCTTATCTTTAGCTTGTGTATACAAAACTAACTAGGTTACCAGCTACCTATCTCTGCTCTAGCAGCAGTGGTTAGCATGGTGACAACACTCCCTGCTTATCAGCAGCACAGGAACTTGTTTATGCTTCTTACTGACAAAGTGTAACCTTTTAGAGCTCTATGACCTTGTGCCCTGCTGTTTAAACCCTTTCATTGCTAATGTCTCTTTAAGGGTATGTTCACACTGCTGATTTTGATGCTGTTTTCGGAGCATTTCCGTGCCAGAAACAGCAGCAAAAGACCCTCCAAAACACCCCTAGTTAATTTTCATTGATTCCTATGTAAAACAGCGTTCTAGTTTTTATGCGCATTTTAGACGCTTCTTTGGACACTGTTTTGGGTGTTGAAAAAGAAGTGTCATGTCAATGCTGGAAATCCCTATAAGAATTAATAGAGAGCTTCAAAACCTCATCACGGTTCGAGATGCATTTTTTGGTGCATTTCTCAGCATTGTTTTTGGCCTGGCTTTTAATTAGTATTGGTATTTCAGAAAGAAAACAGTGTTAGAAAACCTCATCCAAAACTTGTGAAAACCTTGTCAGAAAACACCTCAGAAGCGCCTTTTCAGAAAATGTTTTGGTGCTGATTTGGACAAAAGGGGGGGACTGTATGATGGGGTTTTCCCCTGTTTTTTGGCGTATATGCGCCTCCCACCCCCGAATCCCGCGTGGGAGAGGGATTCAATTAGGCGCAGTGTTCCCCACTTTCAGCGCCCCTGCATGAAGGGGCGGGGCGTGGGGTGGTGTGGATGCGGGGTGGGTATTCCGGGGGGGGCGAAGTGCTGTTACTCCGAGGCTGTACGATGGCGGTGGCTAAGCGAGGCCGTGCAGCGTGGGAGCTCCGAAAGGATTGTTTTTTTTAGGTCTAAATCCCCGACGGGCGAAGTGAAGAAAAGAACGGAACATGCGAGGAAGAGTAGAAATCGCGCCCAGAAATCTCGGCGCTCCGCTCCGGCTTTTAGGAGTTGTTTCTGAAAAAAATCCCCTTTATAAAGGGGGAAAAAACAGTGCGAAAAAAAACTGATTGTAAAAATAAAAATAATAAAAAAAAACACTTTCAAAAACTTAGAATGGGCAATATAAGAATTTGATTTGGAAAATTCCCGGGAAAATACAGAATTCAAATTCGAAACCTATTCTCATTGGTCGGCATAAAGGCTCAGAATGGAGGACAGTGAACCATTAAACCTAGGGGGAGTTTAGCCTCAAAAACCCGGTGGGAAATTAAAAATACAGTAAAAGCCCAAAAAAAGGCTGTTGGTGGCTGCGGGGGTTTGGCTATCCTAGCTTCGGCGCGAGCTTTTTTTCCTTATAGTTAGGAGAGTGGGCGCACCGAAATCTCGGGTCGCGCCGTGGGCTGAGTATTAATCAAAAAATTATTTTTTTAAAAATGAAAAAATTTCGATAAAGAGCAGAACCCTTTTTTTACAATAATGCAGTTAAAAAACCGAAAAACGGTTTGTCGCGAGACCGGCGCTACTAGGGAATTGCAATAGAGAGATCCCCGGGAAATAATAGGGATTGAATAAGAGATGGGGAAATACAGTAATTAAAATTGAAAAGTATTCTCATTGGTCGGCATAAACCAGCCCAATCAGAATGGAGCGAAAATGTCCCTTAAAACCCTATGGGGAGAATTGCCAATCAAAATAGGAGCGACAATTTTCCCCTTTATACCCTTGGAGAAAAATTGACACTTTTATTAAAAAGGGGGGGCGTTAAAAATACAGTAAAAATGCAGAAAAGTGATTGGTTGAAGCGGGGGGGCTCGTCAGCTTCCCAAATCAAAGCGCGAGTATTTTTCTCTAGAGTTCTAGGGGGGGAAAAGAAATTTTGGCGCTCTCTGGTTTGGGGCCAAATTTAAAAAAAGGCGCGTTTTTTGGGCAATGGGAGGGAGCGCGCCCCTAGGGGTTTTTCTAAGAAATCTAAAATTTTAAAAAAAAAAAAAACTGTACAGGGCCCAAAATCAAATTATAAATACAAAGTTGCCGATGGTATTAAAACAAATGAAAATATGGGGGTAACGAAAAAAAAATTTTAAAATCAATAAAATCATGTTTATTTCTTTATTTGTTGCCTATATATTATCCTTGGCTAACGAAAATAAGAAAAAAAAACATGATTTTATTGAAAATTTAAAATTTTTTTTTTCGTTACCCCCATATTTTTATTCATTTTTTTTCACATCGGGAAATTCTGTGGTTATAATTTGATTTCGGCCATGTGCAGTTTGATTTCAGTTGCATTAGAAAACCCTAAGAGGTCGTCGCTCTTCCATTTTTCCAAAAAAGGGCCTCTTTTAACTTTGCCAATCAAGGGCGCTCAGAAATTTTTTTCCCCCTAGAACTCTATGAGAAAGTAGCTGCGCTTGATTGGCTAAGTGGACGAGCCCCGCCGCTTCAAACCAATCATTCGTTTGCATTTTTACTGTATTTTGAACTGTCCCGCCCTTTTTTTTTGATTGGTCAAAAATTTCCATAGGGTAAATGGGACTTTGTCGTCCTATTCTGATTGGTTAATACTCCTTCATAGGTTTAGAATGGGACTTCGCTCCTATTCGATTGGTCCCAAAATTCTCCCTGGATATAAGGGTCTTTGTGTCCCATTCTGATGGCTGGCTTTGCGACCAAAGAGAAAGTTTAAACATTTAAATTTTGTATTTCCCGGCAATTCTCTTATTGCAATTCCCTATTAGCGCCGATCCGGCGACAAAAAGCGTTCGGGTTTTTAATGTTTTTTTTGTAAAGAAAGGGGTTTGTCTTTTCTGATAATGTTTTACATTTAATAAAAATATTTTTTGATTTTCTTCATTTCCGAGGCGCTGGTGCCGGATTTTAGGCGCCCCTCTTCATTTGACTATAATGGAGAAGTTAGCCGCGTTGATTGGTGGGATAGCCCAAACAAAAGCTAGCTCGCCCAAACAGTCTTTTCTGTCTTTTTTTTTGTATTTTGAAAAAGTCCCCCCTTTTTTAAAAGATTGGTCAATTTTTTTTCCATAGGATTTAATTTGGGACATTGTCGCCCCTATTCTGATTGGGGCAATTTTCCCATGGTTATTATGGGACTTGTCGTCCCCATTCTGATTGGTGGGTTTTTGCCGACCAATGAGAATAACTTAAACAATTTTAATTACGTATTTTTCCCGGGAATTCTCTCTATTTCAATTCCCTATGTTGCCCGGTTTGCGCAAAAAGCGTTGTTGGGATTTTAAATGCTTTATTTGTTTAAAAAAGGGTTGGCCTTTATTGTTTTAAAGTTTTACATTTAATAAAAATAATTTTTTGATTTAAAACTTCATGCGCACGGGCTGAGTCCGAGATTTTTAGTGCGCCCATCTCTCCCTAGCTTTAATGGGGAAGTAGCTCGCGTCTGTTTTGGGTAGGATAGCAAGAACCATAGTCAGCCCTCAGCTTTTTTTCTGTCTTTTTTCTGTTTTTTTTAATTATCCCGCGTGGATTCTGATTTGGTTAAAAATTCTCCTAGACTAGAAGGGTCTTTGTGGTCCTATTTGTTTTGGCAACAATTTCCATTTGGGTTGTGGGTCTTGTCGCTCTTTCTGATCGGCTGAGTAGAAAGTCCCCGGTAGGGTTAAAACCCCAATCAGCTTTTTCAGCTTTTTATGTATTTTGAACTATCCCGCGTGGATTTGATTTGGGCTAAACTTCCCCAAGGGTTTTTAAAGGTTCACTGTCGCTCCATTCTGATTGGCCGGTTTATGCCCACCCAAAGAGGGAAAAGGTTTAGAAATTTGGGAATTTCTGTTTTCCCCCGGGAATTTCCCAAAATCTAATTTTTGAATTTGGATATTTGGAAATGATTTTTTTTTTATGTATTTTTATTTTTTTGGTTTAGCTCTTTTCCTGAGAATGTTGAAGCCCTTTATAAGGCGATTTTTGATTCTATCCCCCACCCCCCTTGGAATGATTTTTCGCGTTCCAGCCTGTTCCCATCGGAATGTTTTTTGGCGCGCCCGCGGGCCTAAATCCCCCACTGCGCCCTGTCCCCGCCCTTTTTGCCCCCACACATTGGCGGGCGCGGGAACTTTTCCCCGAAAGTATGGTGGCTACCTCCGGCCCGGGGGGAATTTTGGCGCAGCCCGCACTGGCCTCGGTCCCCCCACTCGCCTAACACACTGGCCAGGCGGGGACTTTTCCCCGATGTTGACCCCATACCTCCGGGCCCAATCCTAGGCGCGCGGCCCCCACTGGCCTCGGGCCCACTTGGCCTAAAAACAGGCGAGGGGCGGCGGATTTAATTGTATGTATGGGCACCCCGGCCCCAACATAAATTTAGGGCGATTCCGCGGAAAAAATGGCGGGAAAAAGGGGCGCCCCGACTCGGCGGGGGTTCTACATGTGGCCCCTAAAAAAAATTAGGTGCAAATCGTTATGTTAAATTTTCCCCAACAGGCTCGCTTGTGCATGCTCATATCATCATTTTTTGACCCCCCTAAAGTGAAAAAAAGGAAAAAAAAAGCCTGAAGCTGGCTGTGAAGAGCAGAATATGTAAAACAGCACAGTGAGAACACCTCTTAAATGACAGATGACACTTACATAAATGCTGCCAACACTCTAGCGGTACTGTACTGATGTAAAAAAAAATGCCATTTTAATTAAAAAAAAAAAACTAATTTAAAAAAAGCACAAGGCCCTTTTACCCATTAAATTAAAAATAAACCTGCAAAACCTAGATGTGTCATGGTTCGACTTCCTGTTTATTATGTTATTAGCTTAAAGGGGTTTTGCCACGAAGTAAAATTGAGTTGGGAAGTTTGTAAATTAAATAATAAACATTTTCACCATTCATCATTATTAAAAATTCCGCACCTTTTTTGTTTTAGCTGCTCCTTTAGTGACCCATTGTTTACAGCTCATCAGCTAAGAGCTTCTTAGTCCTGGTCGCACATGCTCAGACATCAACTCTCCTCTCAGGCAGCTACTGAGTGTTCAAACCCCTGGTGCTGTCATTCTACTCCTGTCCTCTGTACTCCTTGGTAATTAGTCAAACGGTGCAAATAAATAAAAAAAATAAACCTCAATCAGGTTTGTGCATTGATAAAGAGAAAAAAATCCACAGGTTTGGTTCCTGTTTGGACCCGTGTGCTGTAAAGCATAAATGTTACCTCTGAGCTACAGTGTAGCTACTTACAGTTCTATACATAAACAGACCTTTCTTTGACTAAAGAGAGGAAAGACCTGGTGATGTCTTCCTGCTGAGTCACATGATATACAATCCAAACAAATCACACAGGCCCCCTTCTGAGCACACAGAGTTGAAGAGCTGGATGCAGGAGGTATAAAATGAGATTGTGGAAAAACCCCTTTAAGCAAATGGTATTTACCTGAAAAAACGGGCTGTCCACTAAACCAAATATAAAATTCTCAAGTTGCTTGCCTGAGACTTTATTCATCTCCCTCATTTTCTGTGCTAATTTGTGCTTTTCTTACACTACATGTAGCCTTACATCTCTCCTGCCGAGCAGCATAATTTCCTGTTTGAAAATAGTTTCCCTTTGCAAGCCCCAGGATCCTTTGTTGTAATTTTTTTGTCTTCTTCCTTCCCAACCTCAGTATCAATGCACACTCACGTTTCTTCCTGCATGTTGAACCCTTGGGAAGCAGGATCAAAAGAGAGTGTCTTCATGGACTGCTCTGAAAAAAAGCCACACGTTTGGTGACCCGATCTCATTGGCTCGACACAGAGCTGTTTCCTGTATGTGGAAGCACAGGACTAGCGAGCATCTGGTTAACAGCTGATGGATGTAGAACTGCAGGAAACCCACAGAAAATAAAATAACAGTACATCACAAAAGTGCCTGACTTTGGGAGAGATATTTAGAAAATATTACTCTACTAGACAACCCTTTTAAGCCTGTAAAAATCTTCCCCTGCGGTAACCAAAGATGCATTTGTATATGAGATAAAAATGAAATGGGTACTTCTTAGACATTATGATAATACAAGATTTTGATGACGTAAACATATTTACAGGGTGTTTCAAAAGATGGACCCAGTTTGAAAGCAGTATATTTCAAAATAGCAACATGTTAAAATTATACAAAAGTTACAAGTGGTATAATGTTATCAAGTTTTACTAACTATTTTATAAATTTATCTATGTGCCCTCCGCATGCTGTATGGACAAGCTTAAGGCAATTTCATCCCTAATGCTCCTCAAAGTACCTTAATCCACTAATGTCACCATTGTCATAATTTTGCTTTTGAGGTCATTCAGATTATTTGCTAATGGTTGTGCAAAAACACAGACACCCACAAGAAAAGGTAGCAGGGTGTAATGTCTGGGGATGTCGGTGGCCGAGGGTATAGCACAAAGTCTTTACCGCTTGCATGGAACGTTCCTTCATCACTAAAAATCAAATGCAGTAAGAAGCTTTTATAGTTCACGTTCTAGAGCATTGCCTCACTAAATTTGACAAGCTTTCTTTCCTCTGTCACCTGCATTAAGAGCCTGTACCAGTTGCAATCTGTATAGCCTCATGATTAAATGTCACATTAACCCACACCAGACAGTTGTATGTTGGATCTCAAGTTCACAGCTGGCAAGATGAGTGAACTTGTATAGGCTATTCAGTTGAGGTGAAGTTTTCCTATTAATTCAAACATTTTCTACTGTAAAAATCCATTGTGGATCCACAACAGAAATGTGACATAAGGCACTCCGATTTCTGCTGTGGATTCTGCTGCAGAAGATTCTACCACAGTTTTAGGTCCAGATTAGTGGCTAATTTACATTTTAATTACCCTTATGGGTGTAACTATAGCTATAGTAGCCATAGTGAATGCTATGGGACCCAGAGGTTGAGGGAGCCCAACTGGGTACAAGAACATTGTTCCTTTTTGTAGGGAACAAATATCTGGTGGCTATCTGCTCTCCAGTACTACTATATGGGTTCTCTGATAAATGACAGTACTATTGAACTATTGCTATATACACTCACCGGCCACTTTATTAGGTACACCTGTCCAACTGCTCGTTAACACTTAATTTCTAATCAGCCAATACATGGGGGCAACTCAGTGCATTAGGCATGTAGACATGGTCAAGCCAATCTCCTGCAGTTCAACCGGCATCAGTATGGGGAAGAGGTGATTTGAGTCCCTTTTGAACGTGGCTTTGGTTGTTGGTGCCAGAAGGGCTGGTCTGAGTTTTTCAGAAACTGCTGATTCTCCGGGGTTTTTCACGCACACCATCTCTAGGGTTTCAGAGAATGGTCCGATAAAAGAAAAAACATCAAGTGAGCGGCAGTCCTGTGGCGAAATCCCTTTGTTGATGCCAGAGGTCAATAGGAGAATAGGCATGACTGGTTCGAGCTGATTAGAAGGTAACTGTGCTCAAAAACACGCACCCACAAAAAGGTAGGCGGGAAAGCATGTCTGCCGAGGTACACAAAGTTTCCCGGCTGGAACTTTTTGATCATGCAGATGGGCTTTAAGCAGCTCTAGAAGACCACACAAATTGAAGTTTCTTTCCTTTCAGCTAAGATACAGGAATCTGTAGCTCCATAAATGTATTCCCAAGGACATTGTATTTGGACCAAGTAGAAGACTGGAAAAAACTTGTTGCTATTCATTGATGATTTTCCTATTATTCAACTTTTTCTGAGGGTAGGCAAATATTGTGGATCAACAACATGAAAGGCATAGGATCCATCTGCCTGTATCCTGCAGAGATTCACGCTGGTGTTGTGTCCATGGTGTGGAATTTAATTTTTTTGGCACCTTTGGTGTAACTTAGTATACAAGACATAGCGAATGCTTTTGGGGAAATTATGGCCACGAAGAATTAGTCCTTTTGAGGGAACAAATAGGGGTTCCTCTCCAGTACTACTATATGGTTACTCTGATAAATGGACAGTACTAGTGAATGTATACTGCTGCTTTAGCTTATTGTCATTAGCCCCTTCTCATTTTTTTGTGAGGCCCTGTGAATTCTAGGTACGCCCCTGATTTACCCGGTATGGTTTCTGAGTAGAATCAAGGTGGGAACCGTTAATAAGTGACAAGTAATTTTTTTTTCCCATTATATTAAGATAACTAGCATTACATACAGATTATGTGCCGAAGTCTGCATGATACTCCGCCATGTAAACAAGGCCTTAGAAGAAAAAATTAACTATTAAATAACTATCGATTTTAGATTTAAGTATTTTAGGTATCTTTTAAAAATTATTGGGGTGTGGTAATCAACATTTTTTAACTCTTAATTTTTTGTAGTGACGATGCACTCTGCAATTTGTTTCTGCAACAGAATGACTGGAAAATATTCAAGAAAGATTTGGTAAGCTTACTAATGCCCCATACAACCACAAAATGTGAGAAGAAAAAGACTAAGAAGCGAATTCAAGTACGTCCATCAAGCACCAGCCAGGCCGGAACATTAGATCTGTGTTCTCTCTCGTTATCTAGTCAGGATGGTACCTATGTGACAAGACGGACTATGTCGGCCCCAGCAGCACAGACTAAACAGTTTGTGAGTCCTCAGAACAGAAATGTCCGGCTTATCCATGAAATTACAGTGCCAAGGCCTAAACTGAAGGAATTTCTAAATTAGGCAGTGATTGCTCATACAATATTTGTCATTCACAGGCATGTAGATTAGTCGTGATAACATAATAAACAGAATTATGCATGGAGATGTATAAATCATTTTATAGGATGTCTACAAAGATGGCTACTTCAATGCTGACTTACACATTTCTTCGAGAAGTACTTAAGGTGACATTTCGCAATACGCAAACTCTGGTTTTTTTGGTCTATTTTGCGCCAAAAACACTTTTAACGCCATATTCCCGATGTAAATGAACTGTCGTAGACCAAAACTAGGCGCATTATACGCTGGGCACGACACATTGTAATGCGCCTAAAAATGTGGATTACATATAGTAGCAATGATACACTGTGCCCCTGCATAATGCAATGCGTCTATATATGCGCATAGCATATTATTACAAGTTTATATGTGTTAGGCGCATTTCACATATTGCAAGTGTATGTGTTGGGCACATTTCATATACTTGTAATGATAAATTATTCGCCTCAGTGCGCGATGTGCCTCGATAGACGCATTACATATTCTACCAATGAAATGTTAGGTGCCGCGATTAGCGCAAACCTGACATTTCATTGGTAGAATATGTAATGCGTCTATCGAGGCCCATTGCGCATGGAGGCGAATAACTTATTATTACAAATATATGAAATGCGCCTAACATATACTGTACACTTGTAATATTATGTGAAATGCGCCAAACACATACACTTGTAATGATACGCTATGCGCTTTGTGTGCATTACATACACTTCCAATGATAAGCTATGTGCCGCGATTTGCGCAATGCGCCTTTTTAGGTGCATTATG
The DNA here is from genome assembly GCA_025379985.1 of Phyllomedusa bahiana. Classification (NCBI taxonomy): domain Eukaryota; kingdom Metazoa; phylum Chordata; class Amphibia; order Anura; family Hylidae; genus Phyllomedusa; species Phyllomedusa bahiana. The sequence continues at coordinate 43,291 of JAODAL010028081.1, read as the reverse complement.
TTTACTAAGCAAAGTATACCTGACGGCAGATTTTTGAGAGGATCCTACTTTCAGGCGCACTTTACACAAATTTAATGCGCGTAAAAACTGCTGTGGTGCCGCCAATTTTCGGACATGTCGCCTTTAATCTTTCAGAAAAACAAAGAGACCTTCTACTATACAGTAGGTAGTACTGCAATCACCTCTTGGCCAGAAAAACAAATTCAATGAAAGAGGAAATAAGCCATAAAACTTCACTTTTAATATGTCATTTAAAGAGTGGGAAGTAACCACACCTTATCAGAATATAAGAAAAATTAGACACCTATTGAGAAGAGTGGACACTTATTGAAAAAAATATATTGAAAAAAATAGAAGAAAAACTCTACAATACCCTAATAGACTAAAATAACCCTAACCTAAATACAGCCGGAGAATCGCCCCGATAAGGACGTTCCTGCCAGGGACCTAGCCCTACACAAAAATAGCCCTATTGAGCCCTATGGTCTTGTCCCGATCATCCAACAATAATAACGATCACCTCAGGGGAAGATTAAGAAGACCAAACCACAGAAAAGTGGGCACAATTGCATTAATATATATAGATTTATGTTAGAGCTAAACAAAAATACCTAATATGTTGTAACATCAGAAAAAGAGAGGGCTGGTAAAATCACAGGACTGACTCAAAATTACTGGGGTTACTTCCCACTTATTAAATGTGAAGTTTTATGGCCTCTTTTATTGAATTTGCCTTTAATCTTTCCTCCAATTAATTAACAGACACGGTGCTCTTGTGTGCACTTCCTGAACATAAATGCAGAAGTATTCATAGTCCTTGAACTCTTCCTCATTTTTAAACATTACAGCCACAAACTTCAATTTATTTAATTGATATTTTATGTGAGAGAGCAACACAAAGCAGCAAGTATTTGTGAAGTGTAAAGAAAATAAGTGCTTTTTTAAATTGTTGCAAAGTAAAACACTAATAAGTGCAGTATGTATATGTATTCAGTCTCCTGTGTGTGAGCAGGCTATAAGAAGTCCCATTTGCAAAAGCTATGTAGGGGACACAGCAAACATGTGGAAGAAGGGGCTCTGGTAAATGAGACCAAAATTGAACTTTTTGTCCTAAATGCCAAATGCTATGTGTGGAAGAAAGCCAACACTGCACATCACCCTGAACACACCATCCCCACCATGAAGCATGGTGATGGCAACATCGTACGGCTTTGCTTTAGCAAGGACTGGAAAGCTGGTGAGAATTGATGTTAACATGGATGTAGCTAAATACAGGGCAAAATGGAGGGAAACCTATTAGAAGCTGCAAAAGACGAGACTGGAGTCTCTGTTCACTCCTGCGGAACAACAATCATAAACATACTTGGTTTATATCAAAGCATATTGATGTGTTAAAATGGCCCAGTCAAAGTCCAGACCTAAAAATATACAGCTCGTACAGCTATTTAGAGTGAAAAATAAAAAATTATAGGTAAAAAATGAATACATTGTAAACAAAAATTGCTGTAGCAGGAGGGAGTTAAAAAACCACAATAACAAAACATGCTGTAAGCTCCCGTATTCCCTCCTGCAGCAGATGCTAAAAGCCAAAACTTTTGGGGAGAATTTTTCGAGTGATTCGCACTGGTTTTGTCCCATAGCAATGCTACAAATTATTGCATACGGCATAGCAGTGCAAAAATTTTCAACATTCTCTGTCAATTTAATAAAGTGAGAAAAGTAGGCAGAGTTACGTGGGAGTGGACATGGTATACATCAGGTCCACAAATTTACTAGGTTTAAATCCAGAAAATGTCTCAAATCGGGTAACATATTTACACCTGGTCATAGTAGGCAATATTTAATTTTTTGACTTTTAAGAGGTCTAACGCATAATACGGAACCACACCTTGCCCCTGTTGGGAATTCTGTAACTAGCTGGAAGATTTCAACTACACATCACATGCCGACCACAAGCCTTTATAATGCAAAGAGCATGCCCTGTATTGTGTGACTAAACTGTGTCCTCTCACTAACTACCTCCTCCTTGCCTAAAGTCCTGCTTCAAGATCACAACACAGAACCTGACTCACTCAACCTGTCAAGGGTATAACACCTTTCAGATGCATAGTACATTGTTACTTTTCAGTGAAAGAGAGGAGAGAGGGAATTAGTGTCTGACCTACCTTCTCACGGTCACTTTTGCGGGCATCACTATGGACTACCTCTCCTGGTGGATTGGTGGTTGCCTTCCAGAGAAGCTACATCTCCTAATAGTGTTATTAGGTCCAACAGATGCTCCTATACAGCGTCTCGCTCCATTCCATCGAGCCACACCTGTGCTTTTACATATCTATGTCACTAACAATCACCAAACCAGTCCCCCCACACACACACAAACGGGACCCATGACTGACTACCTTGTACGCTCCCTTTTTCCCCATAAACCACTGCTACCATTTTAATGCCTAACTAAGCAATCATAATCCTAAGTCTGGCACTTCAACCTGTCTCTCTCTCTGTCTACCAATTTTGGTACCTGTCATAGACAAATAACCAATACCTCATTACAGCACCCACAAAGACAAACCTGTAATTTCTAGACTCAGTCTTTTTCCACTATGACTAAACAAAAATCCCAAAAAGACAAAGTCCAGCTGAAACCAACTACAACCAAGTTGACTCAAAAAGATCCTAATCTCTCACTACCAGCTAGTCCTGTCATTTCACATTGCTCAGAAAATGACCATGCAATTATGGTGGATTAGGAGGTGACTCGTATTCTTACACCATACTTTGACAAATGAGTGGACATGGTACAAACCTCCATCATCAAAGCATTGGTACAAATCACCGAAAACACCCAAAAAAATTGGAAAATTAAAGGCTAAGGTCCTCTCCTGTCAGTTCACTATTTCGACAGCAGAACAAGACATAGCTCAACAACAGAATGCCGACATCATACTCAGAAATAAATTGGAGGATTTAGAGAATAGAGAAAATAGAAACAACCTCTGCTTTGTAAGAATATCTGAACAGGTCACAGGACAGGCACTTCAACTATTGTTACTTGACAACTTGGCCAATGCTCTATAGCTGAACGTACAACCTGACCCATTGATAATTGATAATTGAACCTGTATACCATACTGGACCCTGAGAGAGAGACAAGAGACTTCCAGGTCATATTACCTGTTATGCCATCTGGACCATCAAAGAAATGGTCCTATGGGCCTACTGAGGATCTTATTCCCTCATGATAGACGGAGGAAACACCCTGATCTTTTTCTTCTATTGTAACTACCAAACGAAAAGTGCTTACATCAATTTGTTGCCAATGGTCACCATTGGTGGGAAGACGCGTTTCTACGAGGGTCCAGAGGAGGCAAAGTAAAAACTAACAGCAGATGATCTGTACTGTTGCTTACCTGACTATTAAGCCACATAACACATTCCAGATGTTATTTCCTCATGAATTCTTCAACTGTAAAGTCGTGCTGTTGCAAATGTCACCTATGTTTTCCTTGTTGTCCCCCAACCTCTTTATTGTTTCTTCCTTCTTTATGTGAAGTGCAAGTTTGGCTGCCCGGAAAGGGATGAAGTCAAGGTCTCCCTTGCTTGCTGGGACAATGGACTGAATAGGTGCCTATCATGTGACACATCTTGGATTCCTGTGGGAATAGGATGAGTACCACAATTGACACAACACATCCTAACTATTCTCCATCCATGAAATGTGTTAGCTGGAACGTTGCAGGCCTAAACTCTCCAATCAGGCCCAAAAAAGTACTAACCCATTTTAAGTAGCTAAATCCATAGGTGATTTTTCGTCAGCAGATGCACTGGAAACATGATGACAAGGGGTTACTTAAAGAGAACCTGTCACATAGTTTATGCCTCCCTTGCTGAGGACAGCAGAAGCTAGAGACAGACATGGTGTTTCCAGCAATGTGTCTCTTATTCTGTAAGATGCTGTAATTTTATCTAATGCTGAAATATGGCAGTTTGCAGCCAGAAAAGAGGCCAGCTTATTCATGAGCAGGTGTTAGTCCCACCCACACAATAATAGCCCCACCCACCTGACAGTTATTCACATGTTGTTAGCTATTCAAAGGAAGAGGTTAATCACTTGTGAGTGGGAGGGGCTAGTCTCAGGTGGGCAGGTCATGAATTAAACTGACTCTTTTAAAGACTCTTTTCTGGCTGCAAATCAGCAGATTTCAGCAAAAAATGCCTAGACAGGCTATGGAGAGTACATTCATGTTTCATTCTATACCTGTGATCATTAATACATTTTGAAAGTTTTGTAGTTGTACGTAATACGTATTGCTTTTTACACTGAAAAATTATGAGATAAATATCATATGTTGACTTGCATGATAAGTGGGTGCAGAAAGTAATAAAAATGCCTTTAAAAATTCTCACTCTCTCATTATTCTGGCATTTGGCAAATCTAAATAATTTTGGTAATCCTAACTGACCTAAAACGGGTAATTATTATTCTGATTTCATGTCAGATAGTGAGAAAAACATGCATATGTGTCTTTTTATATAGTGTATGTAAACGTCTGGTTTCAACTGTATAAATACAAAAAACAAGAAGTATAAATAAAAATACCTAGGGCGACATGCATGAAATTTGGCGTTAACATGCCAAATTTCATGCGCCTAAACTGTTTTTTATCTTTGAATCTTGCTGGGAGGACATACTAACCATAATGGGAGCAGAGGACAGCAGTTCTTAGCTGGGGGGTTGTGTACTGCTGTTATTAAAATGATGACTGCAGGTCTGTACAGTTTACACAGTGACTCATGAGTCTTAGCTATCATCATCATTATCATGACAACAGGTACAGAACTAAGGGGATTACACACTAAGGTCAGGACAATGACCCTAGCAGTGATAACTGTTGAGAGAAGTCCTAGCTTTTAATGCAGTTTGGGACTTTTAGGAAAGAGATGCTGGGGATATACTGTCACTCCCACAAGCGGGAAGTTTCACTGCAAAAAGTGGATCTTATAATAGATGAAAAAAGAGGCAAAAGTAAAAAAAACACGTGAAGGTAGTTAAATATCTTTACTTTTCCATATAAATGCTGTTTATACTGCCCTACGAAATCTTTAAACTCCCGAATAACCTCTTTAATGAATAAACTAAAAAATGCACCAAAAAGGATACATTTGCCAACAATGTATTAAGATACTACTGTAAGCAAAGAGAGGCAAATAATAAAGATGGTAGGAAATAGCCCTGAAGTTATGGTAAAAGAGAGGACCTCACATAAATCGTCACAAATGGTGCCCTCCCTCCTCAGGGTTAATATATGAAATACATATTCAGTGGTTGGTTGAAAGGGTTTTCTAGACTATAATATTGGTGGCCAATCCTTCAAAACCAGCCAGGTACAGAGCAGTGCCTGGTAAAGGATGAACAGGACATTGTAGTTCCTGGAGCGTTGCAGTGCTTATTGATCTGATGAATAGGCCATCAATAATGTTGTATCTGAAAACTCCTTAACCCCTTACCGACATTGGACGTATGAGTACTTCCTAATGTCGGTAAGGGACTTTGGAGCGGGATCGCATCTCGGACTCCCGATCGATTAACATGGCAGCTGGAAGCCCTGTGAAGGTTTCCATCGCCGCCTTGTTTTCGATTTTGTTACTTCTGGCCCCAGGCAGCAAGTAGTAATTAGTATCGCCGCATCCAAAAAAGTCTGACCTATTAAAATATAACATAATTTATCCCGTACGCTAAAAACCATAGAAGAAAAAAATTCCAAAACTGCAAAATTGCGGGGTTTTTTGTCATTTCACGTCCCCTAAAAATTGGAATAAATTAAATTTTAAAAAGTCGCACATATTCCAAACTGGTAGCAATAAAAAGTATACTTCGGCCCGCAAAAAATGCACCCTCACTCAAGTTATTGGCTGCAGAATATGGCGCCGCGGCGCAAATTTAAAAGATAGATAATGTTTGGAGTTTTTTTACGGTACCAAGACATAACGGAAACCGTACGTGTTTAGTTTTGCCAGTTATGTATCAACCTCTAGAATACAGATAACACATCATTTTTGCCAAAGACTGAACACCGTAAAAACAAAACTCCCACAAACATGGCACAAGTAAGGCTTTTTTTAAAATTTTTCCCCACTTAGAATATTTTTGCGGTTTCCCAGTATATTCTATGGTAATTTGAATAACATCATTAGAAAGTACATCTTCCCAGGTATGGACAGTTTACCAGCGGAGTTCTTTAAAATATATAGGGATACTCTGTTGCCTTACCTTTTGAAAGTCTTTTAGGAAGCCTTGGGAGTGGGATACTTACCTCTATCAATGGATGAAGCAATAATTGTATTACTACTAAAACCGGATAAGGATGCTACATCCCCAGGCTCATATCATCCTATTTACTTGCTCCCGGTGGACATAAAGATTTTGGCTAAAGTCCTAGCTATCGGACTTAATAAATTTTGGAAATTATACATATTTTGGAAATTATATATAACGACCAATCTGGGTTCATGCCAAACAAATCAACAGCTAACAATATACGCAGACTCCTCTTAAATATGCAGCTTAGTGATGGGAGGGCAGGTCTAGTGCCATCCTCTCACTCGGTGCTGTCAAAGGCCGTGGAAGTGTTGAGTGAGAGGATGGTCGTAGATCCCACCCTCCCATCACTAAGCTGCATATTTTAGAAGAGTCTGCGTATATTGTTAGCTGTTAATGTGTGGCATGAACCCTGATTGATCGTTATGTATAATTTCCAAAATAACTTTATTAAGTCTGATAGTGAGGGCTCTAGCCAAAATCTTTCTGTCCACCGGGAGCAAGGAAATAGGTCTATCTATGGGAGGTCATGGGACGGATGGGTTCTGGGCCTTGGTTTATTTCAGCTGTGCAGTTGTTATACGTTGGTCCAAAGGCTAAATTGAGGGTGGGTGACCTTTTATCAGAGACTTTTAACCTGCGACAAGGGTGCCCACTATCTCCATTACTGTTCGCATTGGCAATTGAGCCATTGGCTTGTAGGTTGAGAATGGCAACTGCTTGGACAGGATTTAAATATAATAACCTGGAGGAAAAAGTTTCACTTTATGTGGATGATTTGTTACTGTATGAAGGGGACATGTCGGACTCACTTGTCCCGGTGATGACCCACATTACTGCTTTTGGTTCCTTTTCTGGATTACAAATTAACTAGGACAAGTCAGTTATGCATCCATTGGATCCACTTCCAAATGATTTACCCCAGGGCGTGATATGCTGCAGGTGGTCTCCAGCTTCTGTTATCTGAGAATTGTGATTAGCCCTCAGCTTGGAAGCTATAGTACCAATAATATTCACCCTCTGTTTTCAAAGTGGGTAGATAAGGTGGGAACATGTAATCATCTCATCTTGTCCAATGTCAGTCGGGCTAATTTAATCAAAATGGTCCTTATGTCACAACTACTGTATCTGAAACATAACTCTCCGGTTTGGTTGCCTATAAAAATTTTCCATAAGACCCATAACATTTTCAGGGAGTTATTATGGAAAGGTGGTTTTGCTAGGATTAAATTAGATACTTTACAATGGGATAAAGACTCAGGGAACTGGCTGTTCCAAACACTATGCACTATTTCTATACTCTCAATGGCAGCATTTTATGGGTTGGAGTGGCAAGGATGACATGGACTCTAGTGGACCATAAGTTGCTCAGTTTTCTCATTGGCGACATCTATGCTGTTTGCTTGAGGCAGGTAATTCCCAGGGTCTAGCTCGGAAGTCTCCAACACTGGCGATTATGTATAGGGTGTGGGATGGGGGAAACAGATTTTAGGGTTGTAGGGACACTCTAAATTTACCCCTTTATGGAGGAACTCCAACCTACCAGAACTGTTGAAACTTCAGGGTTTTGGTATGTGGTCCAATAAGGGCATTCATTTACTGGATCAAGTTCTAGACAATGGTTTCCTGAAAAGCTTCTCACAACTTCAATCTGATTTTGATTTACTGCATTCATGTTTCTTTCAGTTCCTCCAGTTTAGACATGCCTTTCAGGCACGACGTTTCGGGGGACCTCCCCCTTTCTCAAGCACCCTGCGTCACGCCCGCCTGTCAGGAATTGCTGTGCTCCAAGCCGGAGCGGCCAGAACTATGCGGTCGCAGCACTGCAAATGAATATATGTTCCTGACTTGAATTATGCCACCTACTATGGAATGCCTTCCACAATAATCGCAAGTAACAAAACTGCTGTTTGTTGAAGTCTTGTATTTATATGACTTTTTAATAAATTTTTGATACTGTCTTGCAATTGAATAAGCCTGCCACTTTTTTGCTATTGACTGTGTTGAGGGTTGAGGAGTCCTTGTGAGGCAGACTGATCTGCAGCGGCTTGATGTTTAAAAACAAAGAAAGCTACGTTGTGAAATTGTTGTACCGCTATATCTTTTAAAACATGTGATGCAATAGGGAGAGTATGTAATGTGCAGTCTACCAAAGGACTAATTTCATATATTTATAATTGTCTTTCTGCCAAGTTCCTCCATGGAGATGTTTTGTCAGTAGAGTCAAGATGGGAGTGTGATGTGGGTCCTATATCAGCTGAACAATGGAATACTATTTTGGAGAGTGTTCCGCTTCTGTTTTTGAATGAAGCTCACAGATTTTGTCAGTTAATGTTGATCCATAGGATATACAAATCCCCGGCTCTATTATATAAGATTGGTCTAAGGGCTGACTCTAGCTGACTACGATGTGGTTGAATGAACTCACACCTCATGCATATGTTCTGGGAATGCACCGCTTTGGTTGATTTTTGGAAAAAAGTCTTAGATGTTATACACTCTTTCCATGGTATTTCCATTCCATTCCAGCTGAGTCCTGGGTGATGTTGTGCCTGGTTCTACAATATCCTTAAGCATTCCAAGGTTATTATATACTGCTTGCAAACTTATTGCCTATCATTGGATTCAGCAATGTGCCCCAACAGCTTTATCTGTCAATAAAGTGAATTTAATACTGAGGCTAGAGAGAAGTGATTTGAATATCGCTCATACAATTCTCCTCTGGGGAAAGTGAAAAAAGTGTGAAAAAGTAAAAAGTATAACACGTACACCACCCTTTTCCCCTTTACAAACGCCAATCGCCCCCCCAAAAAAATTAAAAAGTTATGTCTCTCGGACTGACATTGCAAAAACGTGTTTTCCCTTCTGAGTAAAAGTGTTTTTATTGTGTAAAAGCAGTAAAACATTAAAAAATATACAAATTGGATATCGCTGTAATCATATTGACCTGCTGAGTAAAGCTAGGATGTGTTTTATACCACACGGTGACCGCTGTAAAAAATAAAAATAAGAAACACTACCAGGATTGCTGTATTTTGTTCAAAATGCCTCACAAAAACCTTAATAAAAAGTGATCAAAACGTCATATGCCCCTCGTAATGGTACCAATAAAAACATCAACTCATCCTGCAAAAAACAAGCCCAAAATCAGCTCCTTATACAGAAAAATAACAAAGTTATGGCTGTCAGACTATGACAACATAAAAATGCAATTTTTTATGAACACATAAAAAGGAGAGCTCTTCCCTTTCTGAGCTATTCATTGTCTCCCACTCAGCCAAGCCAGCATCGCTCTGCTCTGTACTGACGAGGGGCAAAACTCCGAAACGGCTGCATACAGATAAGTGATGCTGGCTTGGGCTAATATCCCTTCTTCCCTTTCCAAACATCCAGTGGGTCAAAAGCAAATTGAGGATTTGTTACATCCAACAGAGGGCGCTAGAGCTTCTCAGCTGCTTTCCCATAATGCTTTGTATTAAGCAGATGCTTCATGTAGTGCAAAAAGGCAATTTCGAATCTCAACACGCCTATATAGGCGCCCTCCCTAAGGAGAGATCTTCCCTTTCTAATCAGAAGAGAAGATAAGAGCAGTTAAAGAAGTATTTAAAAATGTCATAATAAAAGGAAGCAAAAAGTCAAAATGGCACAAGACATTTCATGGTGCAGCACTTAAAGGGTCATCCAACCAATACATGTTGGTGCAATATATCTAAATACAGTATGTCATATACATGTGCAATACATTTTTTCCTCTGAAAATAGACCTTATCTAACTTGGCACAGCTCTGACATGCTACTGTAGGTGGACAGCAGTCTCAGATTCTGTTACTGATGGCAGGATGTTCAGTGCCAAATTTTATAGTGATTCTCCATTTGTATCTTTACACTCCTCCAACCATGATGCAGCTGAAATAAAGCAGATTTCTGACCTCTGCCCATTCACCATTCTTGCTCCTCTACTGCAAAGTATCCACTGAGAAGGATGGCTCAGGACATTATATAGATCACTAGGGGGCCCTATAACATCAAAATGACTAGTTGAACTCTACACAGGCGCACATTAGAAATACAGAATAAATTGGTTATATGTCTATGCCAACATGTTCTGCTTTCCCGGTTGTTTATTTATTTGATGATCCAGTCATATCTAACTATAATAACAACACCTGTTTTAATCATGGCATTTACTTCTTCTATTCATTTGGTTGTGACAGGCCCTTGGATACTCTCTAGGCCAGTTCTTGCCATGCCTATCTGTTTATCACAGCTTTTTTAACTGCTTGATGTTTATTCTCATGTCTCGATGGGTTTATACAATGAAGAACGTCTTTCTTGGTGATCCTAGCTTTCCATGGGATTCGTAAAAGTCTTCTCCATCACAAAAGCATTAATTTTTCTTCGGTCTGTTTGCTTTCATAATTTCTCACAGCCATAGGTCACGATCTGGAACACAATGGCAGTGATTAGTCTTTGGTGGTGACTGAGACATCCTTGCACCTTTATGTTTAGTCTATGCTCACCATGGATGCATGCCTCAGTGGTAATCGACACTTAATTTCTATTGCCCACCAGCACTGTGATCAGCGAGGGATATGAGACAAACAAAGCCGTCAACCACATCTATTTCTTTACTGTTGACCTTTATTTGGGCTTCTTTTTTGGTGGTAGTAATGATCTTCTTGATGTTCAGGTAAAGTCCCATCTTCTTACAGCTTTATGATCTCTTTCAGGGCATATATGAGGGTAAACAGCCAAGAACAATTTTCTATTGTTAAAATTGGACACCAACTATATATTACAATCAGCGTCTGGCTGCTGATCCACAGGTCCATACAATGCTGATATTTTTTTACCGTGAATTTATTTTTAGCGCTGAAAAAGAACCAATGTCAATTCTTGAGACGGATTCTGCGCTGAAAATACTTATAGGAAACAAGGGCAAGTCTGAAATCAGATTCGTGTCTAAGATCTGCTCGGCAGAATATCGTCTCAATAAGCCCAATAAAAATTTGTTCACCCAACGAGTATTTCAAGTTATAATCCACATGGATTACAACTTAAAATACTTGGCTAAAACTGAAAGTAAAGTTTCCCAGTGACCTCAATAGAAAATATGCATTGTAGTCAATATAACACCTATTTTCTCAGTCGGATTTTTAAAAAAAGAGTAAAAAACAAATTTAGAACATGTTCATTGTTCTGTTGTATTCCACATACGAATCCACGCCCAAAATGACATAGAACAACAGGACTTGTTGCAATGTTTGCAAGTGTGGATTTGCTGGGTCACCGTGAGAGGTTACACTGACTACACCATGGAGTGGAGTCTAAGGAGCTTCCAAGACTCCAAGGTTGCTACCCATGATGTGGCCGCTTGCAGTGACAACCAAGGTGCAGCTGCAGACAGGAACTTAACCAGATAACTTGCAGTAAGGTTAGGCCAGGCTGCAGGAAGGGAATGATCAAAGTTCAAAAGCAAAGGGTTGGCACTAGGAATCACAGAACTTGGATATAGCAAAACACTCAAGCAATGAACACCAATAATCTGGCACAGGTAGCAGGACAGAAGTATCTTAAAAAGAGGCAGGTGACCAGCCATTGGACATCTGACCCTTGCACTGACCCTTTAAATGTTATAGAGCAGGCGTGTGCATAAGAGCGTAACTACCTGGTTAGAAACCGTTGTAGCTGCCTGGGGGCCGGGGCCCGCGGCTGCTAACACGTCTGCTACCCCAGTAGTTCGGCTCCTGTGCCCGCCGGCAGTGAACATAACAGTTCACTGCCGGCGGCGCAGTGCTGTGGGGCCTGGCACAACCTGACTATGAACGCCCGGACCCTCCAGCCCAAGCGTTCAAAGGCAGGACTGCCCGGTGTTAGCAGATCGGCCGGCCGCGCTCCGCTCTGCTGATTTGCCTGCTAGGCCTTAAACCTAGCAGGCACTGGCCCACAGTGTTGATGTGGGTGGCACGATGATGTCATATTGCGCTGCCCGCGCCGAGCACAGGCTGCCCGGGAGCTGAGCCTGATAGCATTGAGGGATCGTGGCCCAGGTGAGTAAGTTATTTCTTATTTTTTTTTATCATTTATGAAGTCTGCCTGCCTACATGGGGCCCCTATAGACTACCATAAGTCCTGCCTGCCTATATTTATGGCCAGGGCCATTCCCAGGGGCGGGCAAGGCGGGCGCCAGGGCTCCGCTCACCAGAGGGGGGCGCCGCAGCCACTTGCCTCGCCTGCGTGGCAATTAGCCTCCGACTCTGCACGGCCATTGTAAAAGTGGCTACAGGGGCAACTATCTAGCTACAGGGGCTGCTACAGGGGCAACTGTCTGGCTACAGGGGACTACTACATGGCTACAGGGGCAACTATCTGGCTACAGGGGGGTTTACATGACTACAGGGGCTACTATCTGGCTACAGAGGGTATTACATGGCTACAGGGGGCTACTATTTGGCTACAGGGGGCAGCTATCTTTCTACAGGGGCAACTATCTGTCTATGGGGGGTATTACCTGGCTACAGTGGGCTACTATCTCGCTACAGGGGGTTGCTAAATGGCTACAGGGGCAACTACCTGGCTACAGGGGGCTACTACATGGATACAGGGGCAACTATTTGGCTATGGGGGTATTACATGGCTACAGGGGGCAGCTATCTGGCTACAGGGGCAACTATCTAGCTATACTGGTATTACATGGCTACAGTGGGCTACTATCTGGCTACAGGGGGTTGCTAAATGGCTACAGGGGCAACTATCTGGCTACAGGGGGCTGCTACCTGGCTATAGAGGGCAACTAACTGGCTACAGGGGGTTACTACCTGGTTACAGGGGGCATATAACTACCTGGCTACCAGGGAGCAAATAACTACCTACTGGGGCCTATATAACTACATAATAGGGATCTATATTTCTACTTATTGGGGAGTCTATATACAGTGGGTATAGAAAGTATTCAGACTCATACAGGGGGCATATAACTACCTGGCTACATGGGGCAAATAACTACCTGGCTACCAGGGAGCAAATAACTACCTACTGGGGCATATAAAACTACATAATAGGGATCTATATTTCTACTTATTGGGGAGCCTATATACGGGTACAGAAAGTATTCAGACTCCTTAAATTTTTCACTATTTGTTTCATTGCAGCCATTTGGTAAGATCAAAAAAGTTCCTTTTTTTTTTTTTGCTTATTAATGCACACTCTGTACTCCATCTTGAAATAAAAAAAACCAAAAGTAGAATTTTACAAATGATAACAGAAAACTGAAATTACATGGTCCTAAGTATTCAGACCCTTTGCTGTGGCACTCATATTTAACTCACATGCTGTCCATTTCCTTCTGATCCTCCTTGAGATGGTTCTACTCCTTCTTTGGAGTCCAGCTGTGTTTAATTAAACTGATTGGACTTGATTAGGAAAAACACACACCTATCTATATAAGACTTCACAGCTCACAGTGCATGTCAGAGCACACAAGGTCTAAGGAACTGCCCAAGGAGCTCAGAGACAGAATTGTGGCAAAGCACAGATCTGGCCAAGGTTACAAAATAATTTCCGCAGCACTCAAGGTTCCTAAGACCACAGCGGCCTCCATAATCCTTAAATGGAAGAAGTTTGGGATGACAACAACTCTTCCTCGATCTGGCTGTCCAGCCAAACTAAGAAATCATGGGAGAAGAGCCTTGGTGAGGGAGGTGAAGAAGAACCCCAAGATCTCTATTTGGCTAAGATCCAGAGATGCAGTGGTGAGATGGGAGAAAGTTCCACAAAGTCAACAAGCACTGCAGCCCTCCACCAGTCGGGGCTTTATGGCAGAGTGTGCCGACAGAAACCTCTCCTCAGTGCAAGATATATGAAAGCCCGCATGCAGTTTGCAAAAAACAATGAGAAATAAGATTCCCTGGTCTGATGAGACAAAGATTGATTTTTTTGGTGTTAACTGTAAGCGGTATGTGTGGAGAAAACCAGCCAATGCTCATCACCTGCCCAATACACACCCAACAGTGAAATATGGTGGTGGCAGCATCATGCTGGGGGGTGTTTTTCAGATGCAGGGACAGGACAACTGGTTGCAATTGAAGGAAACATGAATGCTGCCAAGTACAGAGATATCCTGGATGAAAACCTCTTCCAGAGTTATCTGGACCTCAGACTGGGCCAAAGGTTCTTCTTCCAACAGGACAATGACCCTAAGCACACAGCTAAAATAACAAAGCAGTGGCTTCAGACTACTCTGTGACCATTCTTGACTGGCCCAGCCAGAGCCCTGACCTAAACCCAATTGAGCATCTCTGGAGAGACTTGAAAATGGCTGTCCACCAATGTTCTACATCCAACCTGAGGGAAGTGGAGAGGATCTGCAAGGAAGAATGGCAGAGGATCCCCAAATCCCGGTGTGAAAAACTTGTTGCATTATTCCCAAGACTCATGGCTGTAGTAACTCAAAAGGGTCCTTCTACTCAATACTGAGCAAAGGGTGATATTTCAGTTTTCCTTGTTTAATAAATTTGAAAAAATATCTACATTTCTGGGGTTTTTTTCTTCCGAGATAGGGTGCAGAGTGTACATTAATGAGCAAAAAAATTAACTTTTTGGATCTTGCCAAATGGCTGCAATCAAAGAGTGAAAAATTTAAAGGAGTCTGAATACTTTCCGTACCCACTGTAACTACCTATCCACTTAATAGGGGAATGAGATAACTACCCATAGTGGGACCTATAAGTTTACCTACCTAATGGGGCGCTATACACCTACTTAACTGAGGACTGCCTATCTAGTTTGGGGGTGTACCTACTGCACTTTTACTGTTTTGGACACATGGGGTAATTATTACCATTTGGGGTGCTATAGATGGGGAGTTTGTACATATATAAGAATTGGTAGAGGAGTGCTGAGGAGTCTAGATATTTGTTTTTGAAATTCTACAGTGAAGAGTAGTGGCCGGGAGAAGATGATATGGCGGTCTGGGACAGATGGAGAAGAAGAAGAGAAAGAAAACAACTCTTCAGAGACATCTCCTGTAAGTCCCTGGATGTAACTTTACTCTAATCACTTATATGTCTGCTGAGCCTGTGTACAACTGGTATCCACCACTGTATGGTGACTGTATGCCGGTAATATAGGCTGTAGTGTAATGATTTGTATTCAGTAATGGTATGGTGTATTATTCGGTTACTATGTGCTGGTGATATGTGGTCTTACTAGGACATTGTTACTATTAGCCTGAGATTCTGGTTTTGTGCAGCACTGTTATTTGGTAACTGTATGACTATTATTTTGTCGTTTTATATGTAGCACATTGTGTTATAGCTTTTTGTATATTTTGGCTTTGGTTGATGGTGATGCACTGTGTTGTATTGTGGTGCATTATGTTGCGGGGAGGGGGTGGGATTTCTTCATCCTAGGAACGGCCTAGGAACGGCCCTGTATATGGCCACTATATACTACCTGAGCCCTTCCCATCTATATGGGGCCCCTATAGACCACCTTAAGCCCTGCCTGCCTCTACATGGCCCCTAAAGACTACCCTAAGCCCTGCCTGCCTACATATTTGGCCCATATAGACTACCCTAAGCCCTGCTTGCCTACATTTATGGTCCCTATTGACTACCTTAAGCCCTGACTTCTTACATATATGGCCCCTATAGACTACCCTAAGCCCTGACTGCCTACATATATGGCCCCTATAGACTACCCTAAGCCCTGCCTGCCTACATATATGACCCCTATAGACTACCCATGCCCTGAATGTCTACATATATAGCCCCTATAGATTACCATAAGCCCTGCCTTCCTGTGTGTATGACCCATATAGACTACCTAAGTTCTGCCTCTATATGTCCCCTATAGATTACCTAAGCCCTGTCTGCCTGTATATGGCCCCTATAGACTACATAAGCCCTGCATGCCTATATATGGCACCTATAGACTACCCAATTCCTGCCTGCTTATATTTGGCCCCTATAGACTACCTTAGCCCTGTCTGCATATATATGTCCCCTATAGACTAACCTAAGCCCTCCCTGCCTATACATGACCTCTATAGACTACCCTAAGCCCTGCCTGTCTATACATGGCCCCCATAGACTGCCCTAAGCCCTGCATGTCTATACATGGCCCCTCTAAACTACCCTAAGCCATGCCTGTCTACATATATGGCCCTTATAGCCTGCCCTGCCTGTCTGCATATATTGCCCTTATAGCCTACCCTAAGCTGTACCTGCCTATACATGGCCCATATAACCACCTAAACCCTGTCTGCCTATATGGCCCCTATAGCTACCTAAACCCTGCCTGCCTATATGGGGACCCTATAGCCTACCTTAACCTTGCCTATCTGGGGCCCCCTCTAACCTAAACTCTAATCTAAACGATGCCTGCCTAAATGGACTCCATATAGCCTATTTACCTACCTAACTATGTGGGCCTCACCTGTAGCCTAGCTACCTGTGGCCCACCTACTTCCTAGTTAGCTACCTGGGGCCTACCTACAGCCTACCTACCTACCTTAGGGCTGCCCACCTAACTGGGGCCTAACTACTGCCTACCTAGGGCCAATTTACCTATCTATCTGTAGCCTGCCTGAGTCTAACTGAGACCTGCCTAACTACTGCCTACCGACCTAGGACCAATCTACCTACCTGAGGCCTATGTGCTGCCTATCTACCTGGGGCGTATTTACTGCCTATCTACCTGGGACGTATGTACTGCCTACTTACCTGAAGCCTACCAACCTACCTATCTAGAGCCTACCAACCTAATCTAATGGTGTCTACCTACCTGGCAATATGATTCTGAGGGGTATAGGCCATAGCTGTAACACAATCTCCAGCGGGTGAATTCTCTGTTCCTCCCCTCTAGGAGACTGGGCCCCTAAGCTATGGCCTATACCCCTCTGCCACCTCTTGGAAGGTTGTACAGAGGTGGGGAGCAGGGAGTGAGGTGCTGAAATAGCGAGGATTCTAAGATATTTGTGTCCAAATCTGCAGGGACGAGTGGTGTCCAGGAGAAGTCATCATGGTAGTCTGGACCAAATGCAGAACAAAAGGGAAAGTGAACAACTTATCAAAGAAACATCACCTGTGAGTCACAAGATGTAACTGCATTGTAATCACTTGTCTGCAGAGTCTGTGTACACTGGTATCTACCACTATATGGTAATTGTATGGGGTTAATATACAGTCTGTAGAGCACCTGTGTAAACTGATACCTACCACCATATGGTCACTATATGGCGGTACTATTGGTCTTTGTATACTGATCAGTAATAGTGTAGAGGTATTATTCAGTCACTATGTGGTGATAATTTGTGGTCTTGTTCTGGCAGTATAATCCGGTCCATATGTAGTTGCGTTATTGGTAATGTTGGTCTTTGTATAGTGGGATTTGTTTGTCAGCAGTATGATGGTGATATTTATGGTGAGGTATTCGCTCTTTGTATTATCTAGTAACTGCATGTCCCGGTAAATGTTTGTGGTCGGGGAGGCGGGCGAGGGAGGAGAGAGGAGGCCCCCATCCAAAAGTTTGATATGGGGCCCAGGCTTCTCTATGCATGCACCGGTCAGAGGCAGCAGACGGGAGTGGAGCAGGATTGAAGAGAGGCTAGAAGCTGCCGGCGGGGAGGCTGGGACACGAAACGCTGGAATGAGTGCATTCATGGTCCGCAGCTGGGACCGTGACACACATTGTGACACTTGTTTTCTGCCTGTAAATCTGCTGGAAAAAAAAAAGACCTAAAGTCCACATGAAATACTTGTTGAAAACCAAGTTGACTGCGAGCAGTTTGCATGACTCTATATAGGTTATGACAGCTTGATGGGTGCACGTTTTTAGGGGCCGACCACTGCCTCTTTGTATCCAGTAAACACATTTATTTAAAGGAAAAACCACACTCCAGAGTCCTGAAAAGGCTGGAATTCATACAACAGTTTTATTCTTATGAATTTTTTCTGCCCGAATTTTAAAATATTAGCTTAGTGGATTTGCCTATTTTGTGGTAATATATGAGTAAAACTATAGAGGTATATTGCGAACTCTGGAGTGCAGTTTCTCCCTCATATAAAAGTTGATTACATGGTAACAAACTTATTAACAAATCAAACAATATGTGCAGGCCCTATTCTTAACAGTTTATGTGGGTGTAGGGGTGAAATAAGAGGTGACAAGTGCTTAGTTTGTGCAATGGTCAAACCATCCCTTATAAATATAAGGAAGTACACTTAAAGGAGTTGTCTCACTACAGGCTTTCAGCCTACTTCAAAAATCCTATGCTGCCAGACACACTCAATTCAGGGGCGTGCTTCTTGTCTGCCTCTTCTCCTCCCTCTTCCCCCCTCCCCTCAGCACACAGACAGCTCTCCTCCTAGGACTGCAGTAACTACTATTCAGCAGGGGGAGGGCGAGGGGGTTTGCTGCCAGGGTTAACCCTGTGTGTGCCTGCCTAGGTCTGCTGCAGGCTGCTCACTGCTGGATCAGCTGCACTGTTAGCTCCACAGAGTCAGGAGACAGCAGGGAGAGGGCTGATCTATGAGTATGGAGAGGTCTGTGAAGCTGTGTATGCTAATAGCAGAGCAGGGGGGGGATGCAAGTGTTCCTATACCCCCTGCTTAGCATACAAATCTACATGGACTTCTCAAGCAACAACAAACAAACCCTGTCAGAACAGACACAGGGCAGCTGTGAAGTGAGTTACTATAATCATGATGTGTCACTAATACAGCAGAGCAGGGAGGGATGTGTCACTAATACAGCAGAGCAGGGAGGGATATGAACCGTTCATATTCCCCCCTGATCTGTTCTATTAGTATAGTCAGAGCTCCACAGACACATCATGATTATAGTAACACACTTCACTGCTGTCACATCTACTGACCACAGATCAGCCTCATCTCTGCTCTCCTCAATCTGTGTAGAGAGCAGGAGGGAGCAGGCACACACAGGGTTAATCCACACAGACACAGAAGCCAGAGCCTTCCCCCTCCCTCCACTACAGAAGCATACTGTGCGGGAGGGGCTCTGTGCTCCTGTATTCAGAAACAGATGAGTCATCAGCACTGACAGCCAGTGAGATAAAGATCAATAGGTCGGCTGCTATAGTGATTTCAGGAGCTGATGCACTCCTACTACCAGGGATAACTCAAAATCAGTAGGACATTTGTAATGAACATATATTGTAAAGCTGCTTGTTTTTTAAAGATCTTTTAATTAAAACCCAATCATTGTAGTGCGACAACCCCTTTAAAGTTGATGAACCTGTCATCCGGACAGTATCTGTATCTACAGATAATTGCATGGATTGTGAGGAATGCAGATTAATGAATCGGAGGATTGTAAGAAGGGAGACTTTTTAGGCATAGTGGTAGGAATACCTAGGAAGATGTATTTTTAGGGCATGCTTAAAACTAAGAATGTTGTGAATTCATCTGGTCGCATAGGGTAGCACATTCCAAAGAACTGGTGTAGCATGTGTGAAGTCTTAGAGGGAAGAGTGTGAAGTTTAAAATATGGAGGAATTCAGCGTTTGATCATTAGCAGATCGTTAATCCCAGGCGGGGTGGTAGACAGAGAGGAGTGGGGAGATGTAGGAAGGTGCACCAACGAGTGTAGTGACTGACCAGAGGTACCGGTGTATCAGCTGGAAAGAAAGATAAACCTGGCTGCTGCATTCAGGACAGATTAGAAAGAGGAGAGTTTAGAGACTGGAAGATCAATAGTCACAAGAATGTATAAGTGGAAAAAATTTGATTTTTTTTTTTCTTTTTTTTTTTTTAAAATAGAAGGGCAAATTTTTGAGTTGTTTTAGAGCTGCAGGTGAAATGAGTGGGCAAGGGAATGACTATACAGAGCCAAGGACGGACCAAGATAGTGGGCTTGCTGTCCATGGCAGTTATGGTAGTACCACACACTGAAATGGTAATATCAGGGTTGGGTTGGTTAGTTTATGGCAGAATGATGGGACGTTCAGTGTTTTTTAAGCTTTAGTTTCAGACAGCAAAAGGACCTGACATTAGACACATCACACAGACAATTACTGGTGTTTTGTAGTATTACAGGGGTCTCCAGAAGAGGTGTATAACCGAGTGTTAGAATTGGAACTGTAATACAAATCCGCTAATAGTTTTTCCAATAGGGACTGAGAAGTGTGAAAAGAGGAGCAGATCTAGGAATGATCTCTGAGGCCTCATTCACATGGCTGATTTGTGCACGGATTTCAGCCGTACTGCGTGCCATATTTGCGCTGCAGTACGGCTGAAATCCGTCCCTGTCATTACGGTAATACACAGTTCTCATAGAGAACTATGGATTCCGTCTCCTCTCCCCGCTCGACGAATACGCCGAGCGGGGAGAAAGTGACATGTGAATTATTAACAGAGTGTACGCTCTGTGAATAATGAATGTCTATGGGGCCAGCGAGCTGTCGGTCCTCAGCCCCGCCCCCGCTGCACGGCAGCCGGTGTAATTGCGGGGTGAAATCCGTCCCCTCAATTATGTCGGCAATAAGCCGTGTGAACTAGCCCTGAGGAGTAGGAGGGAGTAAACAAAGCATCTTAGGAAGGGGCGGAACTATTGGGTAAGCAGACAAAGCAGCTGTCACAGGGCCAGAAACCTTATGGAGACCAGGCCTCTGTTTCAGCTGCTACCACATCTGCCAACCCCACAGTTCCGCTTCTGAGCCCAATGACAATGAACGTGACAGTTCACTGCCAGCGGGGAGGAACTGCAGCGCCACCCGCATCGGGTTCAGTCGCTGGCCAGCCAAACATCGCATCATGGGAAAATGGAGAGAGGTAAGTAAGTTATTTCTTTCTTTTTTTATCACACTTAGATCCTAAACTCTGCCTGTCTATATGGCCCCTATTTGCCCTCTAAACCCTGCCTGCCTACCTATATTGCCACTTTAACCCCCTAAATCCTGCCTACCTATATTCCTATAGCCTACCTAAACCCTGCTGCTACTTACCTCTATGGGCCCTGTAACCCTCCTAACCCCTGCCTGCCTATCTATATGGGCCCTATAACCCTCTAAACCCTGCCTGTCTACCTATATAGCCCCTATAACCCTCCTAAACCCTGCTTACCTATATAGGATCCTTTAACCCACCCTAATCCCTGTCTGCCTACCTATATGGACCCCTATGACTCCCCTAAACCCTGCCTGACCACCTATATGGGCTCCTATAACGCTCTTAAACCAGCCTGACTACCTATATGGGTCCTTCTAAACCAATAAACCGTGCCTACCTATATGCCCCTTATAACCCCCATAAACTCTGCCTACTTATATGGGCCCCTATAACCCACCTAAATCCTGCCTGCTTACCCATATGGGCTCCCTATAGCCTACCTAAACCCTACCTACCTTTAGGGGCACTATAACCCCCCTAAACCCTGCCTACCTATATGTGCCCCTACAACTCCCCTAAACCATGTCTACTTATATGGCCCTTATAACTCCCCTAAACCCTGCCTGGTTACCTATGTGGCTCCTATGTCCCCCCTAAACCCTGTCTACCTATTTGGACCCTATAGCCCCCCTAAACCCTCCGTAACTATCTATATAGCCCCCTATAACCTCTGTAAATCCTGACTGACCACCTATAACGGCCCCTATAACCCTCCTAAACCCTGCCTGACTACCTATATGGACCCCTATAACCTTGTCTGACTACCTATATGGGCCCCTATAACCCCCTAAACCCTGGCTACCTACCTATATGGCCCTTGTAACCCACCTAAACCCTGCCTGCCTACCTATATGGTGCCCTATAGCTACCTAAACCCTGCCTGCATACCTATATGGCCCAAATACCCTACCTATACCCTGTCTGCCTACCTACATGGCCTCTATACCCTACCTAAACCTTGCCTGCCTACCAATATGGCTCCTACATAAAGCCTGTCTGCCTGTTTTGGGGCCACCTATAGCCTATTTACCTACCTACCTATGTGGGCCCCGCCTATAGCCTAATACTATGTGGTTCCCAACTATAGCCTATCTACTTAGCTCACTGGGGTCCACCTACTGCCTATTTAGCTACCTGGGGCCTACCTACCTGGGGGCTGCCTACCTATCTTGGGCCTACTGCCTACATAGGGCCAATCTGCCTACCTACCTGTAGCCTACCTACCTGATTGAGATCTGCCTAACTACTGCCTACCTACTGCCTAACTACTGCCTGCCTACATAGGACCAATCTACCTACCTACCTGGGACCTAACTACTGCCTACCTACCTATGTGAAGCCTACGAACCTACCTACTTAGGGCCTACCAACCTATCTAATAGAGGTCTACCTGGTAACATGATTCTGAGGAGTACAGGCCATAGCTGTAACACAATCTTCAGGGGATGAATCCTCTGTTCATCCCCTCTAGGAAACTGGGCATCTAAGCTATGGCCACCTCTAAGCAGAGCCTGTGTACACGTATCTAACACTATATGGTCACTATATGGAGGTAATATACAAGCTGCAGAGCCTGTGTACACTGGTATCTAACACTATTTGGCGGTAATATGTGTCTTTGTATATTGATGTTTGTTCAGTAATAGTATAGGGATATTATTCAATTACTATGTAGTGATAAATTGTGGTCATGTTCTGGCTTTGTAATCGGGTCCTTATTTAGTAGCATTATTAGTAATGTTGGTCTTAGTATAGTGGGATTTGTTTGGTAGCAGTATGATGGTGATATTTATGGTGAGGTAATCACTCCTTGTATTATCTAGTAACTGCATGACTTAAGAGGTCCCAGTAAATGTTCATGGTCGGGGAGGTGGGGGGAGGGTCATCCAAAAGTTTGCTAGCCTTCTCTAGTTACACCCCTGATTCTAAGTGTTTAGAGGTGACTCAAAGATGAGAGATGGGTCAGTAGATACCAGCACAGGACAGGTCTAATGATGTTTTTTAAGGAAAGGGGGTTATACTGAAATGTTTGAAGAAGAAGGGAAAGATCCCTGGAGAAGAGCGGTTAAAAATTTCAGCTAGGTGAGAAATGACAGATGGGGAGAGGGACTGAATAAGGTGGGAGGGAATAGGGTCACTCATGCAGTTAGTTTATTGAACAAAAGAAAGAGTCTTGGACAGGGCCGTTCCTAGGCTAAATTGCACTCAGGGCGAAGTGGAGAAATCCCCCCTCCACCGTAAAATAATGCCCCACAATGCTTCCCCAGATAGTTGCCCCTGTAGCCATGCAATACTCCCCTGTAACAGCACAGTAGCCCCATCAGCCATGATAGTTGCCCCTGTAGCCAAATAGTTGCCCCTGTAGCCATGTAATACCGCTCTGTAACCAGATAGTAGCTCCAGCAGCCATGATAGTTGCCCCTGTAGTCAGTTGCCCCTTGTAGCCAGTTGCCCCCTGTAGCCCTGCTAGTTGCCCCCTTTAGCCAGTTGCCCCCTGTAGCCAGTTTTGCCTCTGTAGCCCGTTGCCCCCTGTAGCCTGTTATGCCCCCTGTAGCCTGTTGCCCCCTGTAACCAGTTGCCCCCAGTTTTGCCCCCTGTAGCCAGTTTTGCCCCCTGTAGCCTGTTTTGCACCCTGTAGCCAGTTTTGTCCCCAGTTTTGCCCCTTGTAGCCATTTTCCCCCAGTTTTGCCCCCTGTAGCCTGCTTTGCCCCCCGTAGCCAGTTTGGCCCCCTATAAAACATAAAAAACTCACTTACCTTTCCAGGATCCCCGCAGTACGTCCAGGTCCCGGGAGCCGAGATTCAGCGTAATCGACGTGATGTCATCACGCCGCTTACACTCAGCAGGAGGCGTGTTGAAAGCCTTGCGCCCCTTGCGATGTTGCTGTGTATGTGTCAGCGCTCTGACTGAGCGCTGATACATACAGGGGAGGAAGCAGGAGGGGAGCGATCCGTCCTGCCTCCTCCCTGTGCCGGCAGCTGCACTAAAAGGAGCCCCGGCGCCCCGGGCGATCGCCCGCCTCGCCCGCCCCTAGGAATGGCCCTGGTCTTGGATACTGGATAGTGTTGTTAAGTCAAATGCAGACAGCAAACTAGAGGAACTGCAGGCGGGAATGGGATTAATATTGCTTGAGGACTACTTTATAATTTCTTGCAAGGTACTGTCAAATTTCACTTCAAAAAAAGTTGCTTTGTCTACAGCGCAGTGGTTTGTAACCGATGCCTGTATTTTAGGCTTGCATAGGTAGTGGATTCTTTCATAAGAACTTAATAATTGAAATGAAATGGCATGAGAGACACTTGGGCAGAGGCAATAAAGATTACAATTATGGACTGACTAGTAAACTCCACAGAAAAAGACTTAAGGATATTGGTGGACAGTAAACCTAACTTGTGTCAAAAAAGCTTAGATACTCATGAGGGAAAAAAAATTGTGCAGATCACTGCTATGGACACACATGAAATATTGCATGTGCTACAGCTGAATAGCTGACTAATCCATAAGTGAATCAAACAGTTTAAACAAACTAAACCTTTCACTTCTCACTACAACAATTTAACCTTCCTATTAAAACATTTATCAATTGCAATGATAAATACGTAGCATACATTACTAAATACCAGCAAAACCAAAAGAGAATTGCTCAAACTTTTCTTTCCTTACTATTGGTAGCGCTAAAATTATTTTCCAAGCTCTAATTATTTTTCAGTTTGACCATATCAATTTATTTTAACAAAAGTGCCTTTAAATTTTCTCTGCCCATCAACCATCGTGAACAGGCCTGTAACAAGTACCCATAGCAAATCTTGAAGTGGGGTCACTCAACCGTAATCACCTTCAGCAGCAAGTTTAGTCCATGAAGAGCTTATCATTTTCATGGCCTTCCTAAAGCACAGAGGGATAATGCACATGATGTTATAGTGCAGAGATATTAAACACACAGTATTGGGATAATTAATACAGATATGTGTTCCTTAATTTTCATGACTACAATGCACAAAAATAACTAAACACTGAAAAGGTGTACTGTATATATATATTGCACAAGGATAATATACAGTAATACCCAGTTGGTGTCATCTGTTGTCCAGAGTCACATACATACTACATAAAACCAAACCGTGCTTAAACATTACCATACTTTGCCCACATAGAGCTGAATAATGCCAATAGAGTTCCACAATTTGTGCATATGGAGCTTGAGAGTGCCTACATATTGCCAACATGGCAAACAGTGCCCACACAGTGTTACATTAATAAGTGCCTACACAGAGCCACATCGTTTCTAACACATGTAGCGATGTGCGCACCGCACCTGCTTCTCCTCTGTGTACTGGGGGTTTGTCCGTGCTTCTGTCCACTCCATTACTCACCTGTGCCCACTCCATGCACAGCTTGTCCGTCTTCCTTGCCCCTGTCCTACTCCTCTGGCTGCTGCGACTCCTATTCTGGCACCTAGGGTACACGCACGCCAATCCTATTTTCTCCATCCAACCACTTTGGACCATGGGACTTACAAGGATTCTTCCCCCAGCAACATTTGTCAATTTGTTGGTGTCGTACCTTGTGTCGTTCCTCTCCTGTGCGTTTTCCAGTTAGCTACCTGTTGTCGTTTTCTTGCTATGTATCTGGCTCTGCCTTGCCCGTTGCCTGCCCTGACCTATTGTTTGTGCCCTGACTATGCTCTTGCCTTATCATCTTGTTCCACGTTTCCTGGCTCATGAGCTGGCCTACATCGGGGGAAACAACTTGGGGGTTTCTCCCAGCAAAGACTGTTGAAGACTGTGGACCCTTTATACTCTGCACCTTGGCATAGGTTAAGCCAACCCCCCAAAGGTGACCAAAGTAGATCCACATCCTGTGCCTTAATGTGACAACACAATTCTACATTTTGATCACACAGACCCAAACAGTGTCTAAAAAATTTGATATATTGAGCCATACTTTGGCAAAATAGAACAAGTAACTGTTCAACGCTATACTAATTTTACATAGAGTCAAATAGTACCCTGAAAGTGTTTACCTCCTCTTTGCTGCAACTATGAACATAACACTTTTCTGCACTGTGCAAGGCTACTTTTATATCTAATTTGTGAAGTAAGTTAAATTTGTGGGAAGTGAAAGCTCCCTACATATGTGCTGAACATGTTTGTTGGGGTTTCCTTAGCCCAATGAAGGCCAGAAAAATTTTCTGATGGCCTGCATCTAATGAGTATAAGATATGGAATAATGCAGTAGACTACTATACTTCATTCCACATTAAACATTTTGGAAAGAGATCTTATGGGTAAAAGATGCCACTGTATAGCATTCAATAGAAGTATCCACTTAAGGTATGGTGCGTACATTAAACGAAGGCCATAAACATGATGTGAACAAAGCCTTATGCTACCTTCTGTTGACAGTTATTATTAAAGCAAACTTACTTGTTACAGAGTCACAACGTTCTTACCAGCTCTTTAGACTCTTTAGCACTTGGGAGACTTTTAGTGGCTTTAACTTGTTAGTCCCATTTTGTAGATGCCTGTAGTATCAGAATCTGCATTTTGGGAAGCTGAAGCCTTTTAGGGCCAACATAGTACTAAGAAAATAAGTTCAAAAGAAGAGCAAAACTTACAGCGTTTAAGTGGTTATATAGACTTTGTATGTTTTACTGTTGTTAGGCTCTTTTTACACCACGGTTTTTGATCTGTGTGCCATATGTGCTGGGAAAGCTCCTGGTAGCATAAGTCAAACTGATCAACGGGGTCCTATTTTCAGTACAGAGGTCAAATGAGTGTCTTACATAGGTATCCAATACAAAAAATGTGTATCATGGTCTATATTTTTCTTTAACATTGAAGTCTATGGGTCATAGATATCACTAAGTAATATCTGTTAAACATGTTTGTCCAAGGTTTCAGTTTTTGGGCACACTATAAGTGTGCATGGTTTGAAATGAGCCTAAAATTAGAGTAATAGCATATTACACACAGTACATTTAAAATTAAAACATGATGGTGGCAACATGGTCATTAAAGAAGTATAGTCAGGTTTCTCAACACATCTGGACACAGTATACACACCCAGTTTGAAGCAACCACTGATCTTTGATTACTTTGCAGAACTAAGAAGTCCTTGTTTTCATGTGGAACAAAAGCTGTTGTTTTCATGACAAAAAAAATACTTTGATCAGTGTAGGTGTAACACTGTAATGCAGCTAGTTATCATTGAGAAAATAAAGATATTGGAGATAACAATACATTAAGGGCAATGGTGGTATTTCACATTGCGGTTTCTTTTTGTTTTGTTTCTGTAGAATTTCCATACTTAATGGTTTATAAGCAGACAACTGTTTTTGTTGTTAAAATGTTATTTGCATGGTTTTGTTTTGTAACACAAAGCTTATGGTCAACTGGGAAACATTATTTTCATAAAGAGTCCATGTAGGTTATAGCACCCTGCCCATCAAATTCCATATGAAGCCAAAAATCTCCTAAAAATGAATGAACTTGAACTGGATGCTTATCTTACTATTAGTAATTTTACTTACAATATGTGGAAAATACAGGTAAAATAGACCTTAAAATAGAAATAAAAAATAAAAAGCCTAAACATTAATGAATATTGACCCAATATTCTTTCCAACAAAATCAAGTTTATTGAAAATAATGGTAAAATTCACATATCACTTCGAAATATACAGATATCACATATATATATATAGAGTGAAATATGTAAGAGTTTAGAAACATGTAATAAAGGATTTCTGGTCTGGTCTAAAGACCTGAGATAACTATAAACAATGTCAAACATACAGTATTGCAGTAAACTTTATAAAATACTACATGATCAAGAGAACAAATAACTTGTGTCTGTGTGAATTTGTGAGTTCTCTATAGTCATGCAGGTAGAGCAAGAGAGGTATTTAACCCCCTTTCGACAGTATTTAATATGACTCTTTGTTTTTTCCTCCTCGTTTCCTAAAAGCCAGAACTTTTTTTATTTCTCCATCTACATAGGCATATAAGGACTTATTTTGTGGGACAAGATGTTTTTTTTTTTTAATGGTGTCATGGACCGTATATCATTGAAAACCAGAGGTATTACTAGTATCACTTAAAGAGTTTTTCTCACCACAGGCTTTCGCAGACATGAGCTGTTTCTCTCTGTAGAAGGATGCCAGCTTCAACTTGAGAATTGGATAAAACAGTTTATTTTATTTCTCCAACTTTAAAAACATATGTCCCGGAAACAACAATCCAATAATGGCAATCACATGAAAAATAAAATTAGTACTTGCTGACACGTTTTGGGTTGCTTCTAACCTTTAAACACAGAGTTTCTCTGTCTTACAGCTTCAAATCTAGGGACGGGTCTCTCCTCCCGGTAGGCGTGTCTTACCTCAATGAAGACTGGTGACATCTTCACACCTCTCCCTGCTCCCTCCACAGCCCTCATTCTGTGTGAGCAGGGGAAGGGAGAGGATTTCACAGTTCTGCAGAGCTCCTGTAATTGTAAGTTCTCATGCCTGGAGAGCTGTCACCTTCCTCCCAGGCTCCATTCCTTGTAACCAGAACACCTGCATTGGTGTAAACAGTTATACATACAGCATGAAATGATGAAACAAATGTGAGAAATGCGCTCTACTCCCCCCTCTGTTATCAAGCAGGAGGTACAGAGGGAGCAGAGTGTATAAGGCTGTTATATGGGGGGAGAGTGAATCTAGCAGCTGGAGACTCAATAATTGCCCAGATCCTTCACATAGAGCTGTCACTGGGAGAGGAGCAGAAAGAGCTCAGACAGCCTTTATTATACAGACACAGCCAGTACAGAAAGCTGAGGAAGCCAATTTCAATTTCACATAGCTTAGAGGGGAGTAAACACAGAAGCTGCAGACAGCCAATCACAGCAGAGGGGGCGTGTCCCACACAGGGAGGAATGTCCCCACCAGGGCTGAACTAAATATCTATCAGGCAGCCAATCATAGCAAAGTGGCGTGGCCCAACCCCCAGGCTTAAGATTTAGCTCTAGACACTTACAGATTAGCTGATATCTGCTATACTAAATGATTTAGGTAATACAAACCAATTGCAAAAGTGTTTCTTTTTACTGTCCCCATCATTACAGATATGATCTTTGTAGTGAGAAAACCCCTTTAACCACTGATATAGGAGATTGGAAAAATACACAATATAGGACGTGATAATTGATTAAACAGTGTTAATGTATTGATATAACCACTGAATTTCTGATGCAAAAGAGGGTACTCATGTGACGATATCTCAGATGGTTTTTCAAATTCCACATCTAGATTCAGCCGCATTTATGTCTAAAAAAATTCAATAGTTCAGAAGAAATTGTATACGTACTGAAAATAAAGGATATGTATATAGCAATTTAAGAAGCAGAGACCTAAGTCTAAACTGTACAAAATAACAAAACAATAGTCCCTATCTAGACATTAAAGGACCCCCCCGAAAAGGATGCCGCTACCTTACAGAGGCTAACCCTAAACCGCTCTAATATACACTTGTATTAATACAGGAAATATGCTCATTTTAGAAGATTTATTAAAAGTTACTTTTTAGTCATTGAATTGGTTGTCAGTGATATTGTGTCATTGACCATATCATATAGTACACAGTACTGGGAAACCACAAAATATTCTCAGTCGAGGGAAATGTGAAAAAACTTATTTGTGCCATGTTTGCGGTGTTTTTCTTTTTACGGCTGTTACATTTCAAAAGTTTTTATTGCAGATAGACAGACAAACACAAGGTATACAGATAGTCCTTGAAGCATTTCTTGGAAAAGGGGAAGTGGATCCTTGGGATCCATGGTCAGGGACATGAGGAACAAGATCAGGACAGCGGGGTGGCAGACAAGGGAACAATAGAGTCCGAACTAACCGACATGACACCAGGAACAGCAGAGAGACAGCAGGCTTGTAGAAGCAGGTAGGACACCAAGAATAATAGATGGACAGCAGGCTTGTAGCAGCAGTCAGGACACCAGGCAGAACAAATGAAGGACTATGGTCACTAGGAAGGGTAAGGTTACATTTTTTCAGAGCTGAAGTTTAGTTTTTATTTTTACCATTTTGGGATAGGTGTGACTTTTTGATCACAGTTTTTAAGGGGCATGAAATGACCAAAAAAAGCGCTATTTTGTCTGAAATTTTTATTTGGAAAATGGCAAAAGGGGGGGGGTGGGCGGTGATTTAAACTTTTAATTTTTTTTATTAATTTTTATACTTTTAAAACTTTTTTTTCATTTTACCTCTAGGATACTTAACCACTAAAGGGCACGGTCGTCAGTACCCTCTTCTGCATTGTATAAACAATGCATAAGGGTGTATAAGATGGCGGATATGTCATTTCCTACCTGGGGCAAGAAGTGATTGAAATTTATACATGGCCACTACTGAAGTCTTCCTAAGACTAGTGAACGGATCAGCCCCCCGACTGCAGTAAGTAGCCCTGTAGTGGTGCAGTAACATTTCTCATTCATTTAGACGCTGCGGCCACGATCACCACAGCGTCTAAGGGGTTATATAACAGAGAATGTAGCCAGCTCCATTACCTGCTGTTAGTGGTGGAAATCAGCTGCAATTAGCAGCCGACACCAACCTCCTATGTAGTTGGTTTACGGTATAGTTATAGAGTAATACTGCTACATAGGAACCTAACAACACCAGGAAATACCAGTATGTTTCCAAATTCAAGAATTTGTCAAAACAGTCACAATGGTGATGTCACACGGTTGCGCCGCGTCGGTCCAGGACCGCGGTCGCACCCTTGTCCCCAGCGTCAGGTCCCAGTCGGGCGGGTGCCGCCGCGGGTCCCAGGTCGCTCTTGGTTGTGCATCCTACCCGGTCCACCTACCGGACGCTCACCGTTCGGTCACTGTCCCCTGCGCGGAATGCGCATTGCTGACATGCCCCCTAGGCGCCGCTCTCGTATCATGTAGAATTTAAAGGCACAGTGCGCGTAATATGGCAATTGCCGGGTCGACTGTCTCTATTTAGTTTGGTCCTCACGTCACTCCGCTGGATCTGTGTTGCCCGTGCCTTGTGAATAGCGTTCCATGATAGTCAATTTCCTTTGGTTGTACCAGACCTAGCTATCGTTTCTCGACTCACGA
Organism: Phyllomedusa bahiana; assembly: GCA_025379985.1. Classification (NCBI taxonomy): domain Eukaryota; kingdom Metazoa; phylum Chordata; class Amphibia; order Anura; family Hylidae; genus Phyllomedusa; species Phyllomedusa bahiana. The sequence goes on along the minus strand of JAODAL010028081.1, from coordinate 11,941 downwards.
CCTCTGACTGCCTGCCTGACTTATAAGCTGTCACACGACCACAACCATTGCCGCCTGCCCTGACCTTAACTGCCTGCCACCGAAACGTTCTTGAATACAATTCTGACCTGCGCACCTGGCTGCCCCCCAGGCAAGTCACGTGGGGGGAAAACGACCTGGTGCCTCACCCGCAGAAAGTCCCCCCGTTTGGGCCCGGGGTTTGGGTTTTAAAACCCGGGGGGCAAACTTAATTCCGTTCCCTGGCTTTTGTTTAACACCAAAGCCTGCGGTGGCCAGGGGATCCCACCAAGCCGTTACGGGTATAAGCAACAGTACTTCTAAAATGGAAGAGTAGCTTTTAAGGATTTAATCCATTCCCTAAGTGGAGGTTTATGGCTGGCTAGCCAACACCAGGTAGTAAAGAGAAGCTCAGTCAAAAGTGTATGTCCTCCTGTAAAGAGAGAGGGCAGATCTTAGGGTTCCCACTGTAATCCGATCTCACCTTTAAAAACCCTGAGTTTAAAAACAGACAACCGTCAACTTTCGTTAATTTGGCTTGTATAAACTTTTCAGGTTTTGACTTTCCTTGTGCCCATACAACAAATCAGAGCCCCCTCTTAATTTTTCGAGCACTTATGAAATTAAAGGGGGCTCTGTTTGGGTTTTCTAGGGGAAAAAAAAAATCTTACCCCCCTAACAAATTTTAATGGCCCTTTCTTAATTTCACAAAAGTCATGTGCATAAAGACTTAAATTATGAGTGATAAACCACAAATACAAATTAATTTTTATATTTTCTATGGGACAACTCATCTTGGTTGTAGCCTCTGACCAAACTAATGTTCAATATGCTACTTCACGTGGCTAACCCAGCCAAGTATTGCATGGTTCTACAATAGCCAGCAGGTATGTGTGCCAGATGTGGCTGGCAATAACAGTTGATCACTGTGGATAGGTTAACTTTATGACAATTGGCTGATACGCTCACTAGGCTTCAATATAAAAAGGGGCTGCCTTTATGATATCACTGCTTTACAATGTGTTCACATGGCTGTTTTTTCAACGCTGAATCAACCTGGGATCCAGGCTTAAAATTCACAACAGAAAAGCACAAATTTAGGACATGGACTTGATGCTAATTTTCAGAGGCAGATTTTCAGCCTCCTATATAACATAATCTGAGGTGAGGATTCAGTGCAAAATCGACCTCAAGAATTGACATGTCAATTGTGTTTCAGCGCTGAAAATTCATGCTGAAAGAATCTGCATCTTGTGCACAACGTTTCAAATTTTACTTTGGAAATGAAAGAAGGATTGCAGTCAGATTGGATGCTGATTATGAGGCAGACTCCACGCCAAATCCGCCCAAAATCAGCATCCAAATCCGCTGTGTGAGCATACCCTTAAAGACACTTTAGACATTGGTATGTCTAAAAATACGTCTAAAAATGGCAAGAAATGGACTTAGCCTGTTATAACTCTATTTGCCTATAGTCCTATATGCCTATGACTCATACAAAAATGCATTTTATGGGTATTTTTAATAGCTTATTATTGCAAAGAATTGATAGCAACGTAAGGAATTTAAGTTTTAAGCAGAATAATGTGACTTTTTTATTTCTGCAGCAAAAGTTGGACATAATATGATGTATTAGTGATATTTTACTGAAGCAAAAACTAGGAAACAATATCAAACACAAGAGCAACATAAAGAGATCGCCAAAATGTCAAAAAAGAGTTATGGATCCTTAGGTTAGCAACCAACTTGGTGCTTGCAATTGGGGGCAAGTCTCGGTCCCCAGAAAGACCACCAGTAATTCACAGCAATCAAGAACTTGAACACCAGTAGTATGGACAACGAAGGAGGTCTGGTGAGAAGATAATAGCGCAAAATAGTAACAAGATTATCGAAGGAGGACTGAAACAGTGATGCGAGAGTAGGACTGGAACCTGGACGCAGGACCGGCAAATGAAAACACAGAACTGACTGATAAAGAGACAGCAAAGACACAGCATCAGCAGGTAAAAACACAGGACCTACAGACAAATACACAATGCTATATGTAGAGATAAGAAAGGCTATGGAAAAGCAGAATCCAGGGGCAGGACTGGTCAAAAGACAGCTTAAAAACAACTTGGAGCAAATGTGAAACAGGACTAGATCCTAATAAGCTACTAGATACAACAGCAAATAAGCAGTTCAGAGTCGGGTTGACAGGGCCGCCATACTCATCCCCAATTGGAAGTAAGTAGAGAGTCTCTCCTGTGTTTTGGGACAAAAAAACGGATGTCAAGAGGAGCATGGGAGTTCTGAAGCAGCAGCATCGGGGACCTGTAGGCAAGTATAGCTTTTTTTTAAAAAAAAAAAATGTTTACTCATCCTGAACCCCATTAAACAATAACATTTGCTGGACAAAGCCACAAACTATGTACCACTCAACCTGACAACAATGTGTAAGGCTGTGCTTTGCGGTCCGACTCCCAGACTGCAGCCGCGCTCGCCACCCGGCTTCTGGCACGCCTCATGCCACGGTCCGGGCCTCTTGCCACAAGCACACCCGCTCCCGGCGATCGCTCCACTGCGCTTATACTCAACCGGCCTCGTCCTGCTTCCTCCTAGATCGGCGTGCTGCTCTGTCTCCTCCTGCTTCTGGATGCACTTTCCCTCACGGCCAATAGGAGCGCACACAAGTCGGTCTCCTGAATTTAAAGGGCCAGCGCACTGCAGGTAATTCTCTCTCCACCTATGGTGTTTGGGAAGGGGCTTTTTAGGGATTCCTCTTCCTATGGTCTGCGCCCTGTTGTTGGTGTCCGTTCCCTAGTGATGTTCCTGTTGTGCCCTCCCTAGTGAATCCTATTTACACTACTATCTGCATCCCTGGCCGTCTACGCCTATCCTGTCTGACCTTTGTCCACCACATGCTGTTCCTGCCGAGTCTATCCATCCCAGCTTCTGTTCCACATTCCGTCCAGCTCTGTGTCTACACCTCCTGGTTCAACGGTCACCGCTAGGACCTGTGTCGGGGGTAGTGACCTGGGGGAATCCCTGAGGCAACGTCCCCGGCATAGGTCACGCCAACTCTATGCAGTTGCCAAAGGTTCCACCTTTCATTCCTAGAGTCATCGTGACACAATGTAACAAGTTAGTAAAGTAGTTTGTTTCCCTCACCTGCTCCTGGTTGCATGGCATGGACAGCCATCTTGCTGCTAGCATAGTAACCACCAGACATCTCCCCTAAAGGCACCAACAGAACTCAGGCAGTGTGACATTATTTTTTTACCCATCCTTAGTCCCATTGAACACCCAAGGTGTGCGCACTTCTTGTCTGTCTCCCTAAGCATCGAGTTCAGCGCTACTACGACTTTTATTACAAGTAGTAAAACATAGGAAAAACTATATATTATTTTGGTACTGGTGAATTTGTACTGACCCACAGAATGAAGATAACAACTGGTAAATTGAAAAAAAATGAGCCCAAACAACAATGCCGCAATTGCTTTTTTACCCCCATTTAAACCAAGATTTTTTACCTGTTGAGGGCGGGGCAGACACTTTGGCTATATGGGGCCCAAAAATTCCTGATGGCAATCCTGTAGGTTGTTGCCTTGCTGGAGAAACCGGGAGTGGCAGAAAAAGAACAACAGTAATTTAAATCATCAGAATCAAGTAGCATGGTGTTAGAAAAAGAGAGGTAAGAAAAAAAAAACATTTTGTCAACCCAATTTGAATGTATATGTAAAACTGGAGCCTCAACTAGAGGCCTTATCTCTACAATAAACTCACTGCTCTTGGGGCATCAGTTGGAACGAAACCCGATTCACAAATACATGGAAAAGTGGGAGCTCCATCTTGGCAGATCAATTTCTGACCCTACCTGACAGGCTATATGGAAAGCTGCTTCTAAATCCCCCATATGTATCGCCCGCAGGCAAAAGCTTTATAATATTCTTCTATTCTGGAAACACACTCCCGACTTTATGCATAAATAGAACCCTTAGTTCCTGCCCACCTGTTGGCGCTGTGGCACAGCGGTGGGCTCTCTACCCCATATATGTAGGAACTGCATGATCCTCCAGCCATTCTGGGAACAGGTGAGAGATTTTCTCGGCGGGATTCTGGGTGTCAAAATACCATTGGATCCCATGACCTATTTACTTAGCGGTCCAGTGAAAAATCTTCCCAAATCCAAAATTAACCTCATGCTGCGTATTCTTACGGCGGCCAGGTGTTCAATTTCAAGAAAATGGAAACAAACCCTCCCACCAGACATCCCAGAGCTTATACAGAGAGTTAAGGAGGTACGCCGGATGAAGCACCTGACAGCATCTCTGCATAACGAGCTCGACCTATTTTATAAAACATGGTGCATCTGGGATTCATATTGGATTCTCAACCCCTTTCCCTTTGTCCCCCCAACCAATGCATTCCAACCTTCCCCTTTTCTTTTTCTGTTCCTTACATGTTTCCTCTCTGAACCTTGAGACTCGATTTTTTGTTTTAATTTTTTTATGCGAAAGAGTATTTCCCTAAAAGGTGTCCTTGATATTATTGTTGTTCAAATTTAAAAAAAAAAACAATAAAATTCCAATTCTAATAAAAAAACAAAAAAAAGCATTTTGTCACACAGGATCTTTAACCCAATAAATGGTTTAAAGTAAAATAAAATCCTGAATTTGGCAGGCTTTACTCCACTAAATATATTTCCCACCTCTCAAAAGTTATGAAAAAGTGTTTAGCAAAAAGTTTAAAAAAGAGTCAAACAAACAAAACACCACATCTATCAACAATGCATGCCATTATTTGTTTAGCATTAGTTTTTATATGCCCCTTAGATAAGTACTGCAATTATAGCGGCAATACGGCTTTTTGTAATGAATGTCTATGGGGACGGCGGGCTGCCAGTACCCGCGCCCCGCTGGAGTCAGCGCGCGCTTCCGAAGTCCCGGCGTAATTGAGGGGCATAATTACGCCCCGCAATTACCGTATATACTCGAGTATAAGCCGACCCAAGTATAAGCCGAGGCACCTACTTTTGCCACAAAAACCGGGAAAGCTTATTGACTCGAGTATAAGCCTAGGGTGGAAAATGCAGCAGCTACTGCTGAATTTTAAAAATAAAAACAGATACCAATAAAATTACAAAGGCAGTTTAATGTCTCCCATAGGCAGGTATAGGCAGTTTAATGTCCCGCATAGGCAGATATAGGCTGGTATAGGCAATTTAATGTCCCCCATAGGCAGATATAGGCGGGTATAGGCAGTTTAATGTCCCCCATAGGCAGTTTAATGTCCCCCATAGGCAGGTTATAGGCATGTATAGGCAGTTTAATGTCCCCCATAGGCTGGTATAGGCAGCTATATGTCCCCCTAGGCAGGCTATAGGCAGGTAATTTCCCCCATAGGCAGGTATAGGTCCTCATAGGCAGGGTATAGGCAGGTATAGGTTGTTATAGGCTGGTATAGGCAGGTATAGGTCTCCTAGGCAGGCTATAGGCAGGTAATTGCCCCCATAGGCAGGCTATAGGCAGGTATAGGTCATTATAGGCTGGTATAGGCAGGTATAGGTCCCCCTAGACAGGCTATAGGCAGTTATAGGACCCCCTAGGCCGGATATAGGCAGGTATAGGCAGGGTATAGGCAGGTATAGGTCCCCCTAGACAGGCTATAGGCAGAGTATAGGCAGGTATAGGTCCCCCTAGGTAGGCTATAGGCAGGTAAAAGGTCCCCTAGGAGGCTATAAGCGGGTAAAAGGTCCCCAGGCAGGCTATAGGCAGGGTATAGGCAGTACTAGGCAGGTTAGGTCCCCTAAGCGGGTTTTATAAGCGGGGGTATAAGCAGGTATAGGTCCCCCTAGGCAGGCTATAGGCAGGTATAGGTCCCCCTAGGCGGGCTATAGGCAGGTATAGTTCCCCCAAGCAGGTTATAGGCAGGGTACAGGCAGTACTAGGCAGGTATAGGTCCCCCTAAACAGGCTATAGGCAGGTATAGGTCCCCTAGGCAGGTTATAGGCAGGTATAGGTAGGGTTTTAAAATAAAAAACAACCACTTACTTCGATCCCCGCTGTTCCGTCTCTCTCGCCGCTCCGCCTCCTCGCTGTCCGGCCTCCCGCGCGCTCTCTTCGGTCTTCTCGGCACAGGCAGGTGATGTCATCAGACCGCACACGCAGCGTGATGACACACACTGCCTGTGCCGGAAATTCCGGACAGCCGCGAGTCTGCGGCAGCCCGGAGTCCACTGCGGAGCAGGCAGCGCTCGCTCTTTGCTCCGCAGTGGTATCTCTTCTCCTGCATGCGCTCCGGAGGAGTCGCATACAGGAGAAGAGATCGCTGACAGCGCCTGGGCCATCGCAGCGCCCAGACGCTGTCAGGTACTCGGCATTCAGTTATATGCGCTGCCTGAGGAGTCACATATAGCTGAAGCGTCCCTGCCGGTACCCGGGCCATCGCAGCGCCCGAGCGCCGACAGTGACTCAAGTATAAGCCAAGGGGGGGATTTTTCAGCACATTTTTTGTGCTGAAAAACTTGGCTTATACTCGAGTATATACGGTATGCCATGTGAACTTAGCCTATCTGTAAACCATTCCCATAGATCTCAATAGAAAAGTCCACACAACTCGGATTTTATATCGGTCGGATTTCAAAACTGCTGTTTTTTGCAAAAACTGTGAACATGTTTATTAATAATAATAATAATAATAATAATAAATAATAAAAAAAAAAAAAAAATGCATCCCAAACATTTCTATGTCAGATCCGCATCCAAAACCCCATGGAGATGAATGGGACTCATGTGATTATAAATCCAGAAGAAAAAAATACCTAAAATCCACATTGAAAACTGCGGTTTTAGGATTCAGAATCCGGCAAGTATTTTGATCTTTAGGGTATGTTCACATGGGCAAATTTTGGCACTTATTTCGCTGCGTATTTGCGCTCTAATACGAGCGAGATGCGCACTGAAATTATGGTAATCTATAGTTCTCATAGAGTGCTATGGATTACGCCTCCTCTCCCCGCTCGTACAATACGATCATATTGTACGCGTGTGGAGATAAGTGACATATCATTTATTTGTGGTGAATACACACCGCGAGTAATGACAGTCAATGGGGCAGGTGGGCTGGCGGCCCCCCCGCGCCGCGGGAGTACGCACGTGTCAGCACGACTTCCAAAGCACCCGGCGTAATTGCAGCTGTACTGTATGCGCCTCAATTACGCCGTGTGTACATAGCCTTACTCTCTAGTCCCTATATAGGAATATGGTTTTTGCTACAGGGGACGGTAGCAAAAGCCGATGCTCCCGGTTGGAGCACAGAAAATGTAGGCAATAGACTTGGTCAGCCAGACAATAGGTCAGGGCAGGGTGGAATACCGTTGTCATGGTTTTCAGGCCAGAGATTGATTATGATCATTACAGAATCAAGGCAGGTGTCAGACAAGAAGAATCGTCAGATGTTAGAAATTAAGCAGTAAATATGCATTGCACTTAGAGATGGGCGAATTGATTCTAACGAAGTGGAATTCGTTTAGAATTTCAGGAAAACTTCGGTTCTGAACGAAGTCGAACTTTGGGGTACTTCGGTTGAACGAAGTGTGCTTTTGATTGATAAAATGGCTGCGAGCACATGGCGCTACATGGGGCAAAGCACTCTGGGAGGAAGAAGGGCATAGCCTGCATGACATGTGCAGAGGTGAAGCCAATCAGAGACCGGCGGGATTCTGTGACGTCACCGCACTATATAAGTCCGGGCCCGACGCCGGGAGCTCACACTCATCTCACTGTACTGATTAGGGAAGGTGCTGCCGCGGCTGCTTGTAATAGCTCTTACTGAAGAACTCATTTTTATACAGCGATTTTTGTGGGGTGTCTCAGCTTGTCTCAGAGACTGCTTCTCTTAACGTTCTATTTCTGATTTTGTGGGGTATTGGATCTGAAGTCCAGTGTGCGTCCACTGCAGCTGCATATACATTTTTATGCTATCTGCTCACAGCACATTGAATATCCAAGGGAGATCTAAGCCTGTTCCTGCTGTATTCATTTAAAGAAACAGCGTTTTTACAATACAAATACCACTTCATTTTTGGCTGCTCAATTCTTTTGCGCAATTTACATCCAGGGGTTAATTAAGCGTTGTTCTGCTGTTGTGGTGACTAAAATAAACCGTCTTTTTCACCGCCAAAAAATAAATTTTTCCTGTAGCCTAATTCACAAGCGAAGGTTAATTAAAATTTTTTCTCTTGTTGTGTAGCGTAGAAAACACGCAATTTGGGAACACGCTACAAAGGAGTAGTTTGTGGCTGCTCAATTCTTTTGCGCAATTTACCTCCAAAGGGGTTAATTAAGGTTGTTCTGCTCCCTGTGGTGACTCCAAGAAACCGTTTTTTCACCGCCAAAAATTACAATTTTCCTTTTAGCACAATTCACAAGGGGAAGGTTAATTAAAATTTTTTTTTTCTTGTTGTGTAGCGTAGAAAACACCCCAAATTGTAACACGCTACAAAGCTCGTAGTTTGTGGTTGCTCAATTGTTGGCGCAATTTACATCCAGGGGTTAATTAAGCGTTGTTTTTCTGCTGTGGGGACTAAATAAAACCGTCTTTCACCGGCAAAAAATTTTTTTCCTGTAGCCTAATTCACAAGCAAAGGGTTTAAATTTTAAATTTTTTCTCTTGTTGTGTAGTGTAGAAAAACACCATTGTAACTCGCTACAAAGCCGTATTTTTGATTGCTAAATTCTTTTGCGCAATTTACATCCACGGGTTAATTAAGCTTTGTTCTGCAGTTTTACTCAGTAAAAGAAACTTTGTTTTTCCCCAAACCACTGTAACGGATTTAGGTTGGACTCGCTGGACACCGCTAGCGTTGGTGTAACCCACACCAGGGAACGGAGTTAAGTAGCCCCGGTGTTCACCGGGAGCCCGCTGCAAAGCGGGATGGACTTGCTGCGGCGTGGGCTACCAGGTCGTTACCCCTGACGTGACTTGCTAGCGTGGCGGCCGGGGGTAGTGCGTGGTACAGAAACGTAATCAGAGGCATAGTCGGGGACAGGCAGAAGGGTCAGGGCAGGCGGCAGAGGTTGTGGTCAGAGACAGGCAGAACGGTCAGGGGCAGGCGGCGAACAGGAAAGGGTCAGGAACGTAAGCAAAGGACTGGTACACGGGCGATCAGAACAGACTCTAAAAACTCTCAAAAACTAACTGGACGCACACCAAGGGAACTGGCAAGGTGTTTGTTGGGGGCGTGTTCCTTAAATAGGCCAGCGCCAGCAATAACCAATTACTGGGGCGCTGGCCTTAAATCCAGACCAGCCGTCGCACGCGCGCCTAGGGAACGGGCACGGGCACGGCGGGGCCGGGAACAGACGGGGCAGCGTTTTACCAGAGCGGGGCTGGTAAGTGCCGGTGCCCGGACAGCAGGGAGATGGGCGCGGGCAGCTGCGGCACCCGCGTCGGGAGCCCTGCGGGCAGAGGGGGGACCGCGGGGCGCAGCGGTGCCCGCGGGCCCCCGTGTTAGTAGCCCCCCTTAGGTCTCCCCCTCTTTTTTGGGAACCTAACAAGGAGGTCAGGAGACAGGTTAGCCTCAGGTTCCCACGAACGCTCCTCAGGCCCGAACCCCTTCCAATCGATAAGGGAAGAACCGCTTCCCCCTAAACTGTCTTCTCCGCCAGCACCTCCTAGACCTCAAAGATGTTATCAGAATCGGCCACAGGGAAGGCGAGAACAGATCCACGGAGAGAAGCGATTCAGCACCCCAGGCTTGAGGGAGCGAGACATGGGAAAGGGGTTCGGGACACGCAGAGGGGGAGGCAAGCTTGTAGGACAGGGGTTTAACTGCCGAAGTACCACAAAAAGGGGGCCCAAAAAAAATTAGGACCCAGCTTGTAGTGGGCACTTGAACCCAATGTACTTTGGGAGATAGCCAAACCCTGTCACCGGCTTAAATATGGGCGCAGGTCTCCGGTACCTGTCGGCCCGGGCTTTGATACGAGGAGAAGGCCCCTAGAAGGGCTGACGTGTGACCCGCCGAGAGACTTGATGTCCCGTACTTGGGCATCCACGGCGGGAAAGTCACACGAGGTAGGCAGAGGGAGGCGGGCGGGGATGTTGCCCAAGGACAAAAAAAAAGGGAGAGGCTCTGTGGATTCAGAGTCCAAGGAGTTGTATGAAAAATTCCGCCCCGGGAGGAGATCCGACCAGTTATCCTGACGGGCGGAAACAAAATGTCGTCGGTAGGTCCCCACCACTTGGTTGCCCCTCTCTACCTGCCCAATGGTTTGAGGGTGATAAGCCGACGAGAAGACCAGCTGAACCCGTAACTGAGTACACAGAGCCCCCCAGAATTAGCACAAACTGGACCCCCCTATCAGAGACGATATGTACCCGGGGGCCCCTGTTTGATGAAACACGTGCTGTAAAAAGTGTTGGGCCACTAGATGGGCGGAGGGTAACCCGGGCAGAGGGACAAAATGGGCCATTTTAGAGAACCTATTGGCCACCACCCAAATGACTGTATTACCCGATGAGGCTGGGAGGTCGGTAATGAAGTCCATGGCTATATGGGACCAAGGTCTTTCAGGCACTGGGAGAGGTAGTAGTAGACCGCGGGTTGAGGCGAGGGACCTTGTTACAAGCACAGGAGGTTTCAGGCTAGGACATAATCTCTAACATCATGAGCAAAGAGTGGGGCCACTAGTAATAGCGAGAGATTAATCGCAGAGATTATGCATTTCAGGATGGCCCGCAGTACGGGAAGAGTGTCCCCACTTTAGAATACGAGGCCGCATGGCAGGGCGGACATAAGTCTTTCCCGGAGGTAGATGTTTAAGCTCCACGGGGGCTGCCGTGAGGAGCCGTTCTGGAGGAATTATATGCTGCAAAGGTGCTTCTGAGCCCACAGTATCCGAGGATCGAGAAAGGGCATCCGCCCTGACGTTCTTCTCAGCTGGTCGAAAGTGAAGGAAGAAGTCAAAGCGGGCGAAGAAGAGGGACCACTTGGCTTGACGAGGATTTAGACGTTGAGCTGATTGAAGATAGAGGAGGTTTTTGTGATCCGTGAAGACTTCGAAGGGGTGGCAAGCCCCCTCCAACAAGTGGCGCCATTCTTCTAGGGCTAATTTAATGGCCAATAGTTCACGATCTCCAAAAAGAATTTTTTTTTTTTTTCTTTTTTTTTCCCCTTTCTCTCTCTTTCCCTTCCTTGTTTTATTTAAGTTTCCTAGGTATACGGGCTTTAGAGCTCCCATGTGATCCTCAAACGACCTAGGTTGCCCGCATGGGGCGGCGTTGGTACCATTGTGGGTTTTGGAAAGGGATCATTGCTTGTCTAATTTCTTTCCTCCCCATAGGAAGTCTCAATAAAGACTTTCCATTTATTGAAAAATTTTTGTGATTGCGTGCTTTTTAAAACGTTCTGTTTCTAGCCTATCCATTTCATGTATTTTAACTGCTGTAATACCAAAATTCTGGGGTTAGCCGGGGGAGATGCATCTAGCCACTTATTGAGTATACAGCGCTTAGTCCCCCGTTTGCATGGTATGGATCATGTGGGCGGAGTTCGTTTTATTGGGAGATCATGGAAGAGCAACACATCTGGTGTCAGAGGTAATTCAATTTTTTGCCCTTTGCCTAAGGGGTCGGTTATTTTTTTCCACAGGTTTTGTGAGGGCCCCACAGAACCACATCCCATGAATCTATCCTGTTTAGTTGGTGACACTTGGGGCATTGCATTTTGCGTTCTGGCGCCGGGGATGAGGGGGGATGTTGAAGCCATAAAACGCTCTATGAATGAAGCGGAAATGGTTGTCCTTCCATTTTTCACACCCAATTTGGGCTTCAAACCCACCCCACCCCTAGAATCGCTCCTTTAAATCAGGGTTCCTGGAAACCGGGCCATTTTTTAAATTGTTTGGGTTATTCTTGATCAGGGGGCCCCCGGGGCTTTGATATATGTCCGATTTAAAAA
>JAODAL010028080.1:0-53918 GCA_025379985.1 Phyllomedusa bahiana | reverse complement strand
CGGAATATCAAGATTTTGCGGATGTTTTTCCAAAAAGCAGGCAGAGACCTTCCCACTCATCGTCCCTACGACTGTCCCATTGAACTGTTGCCTGGCACGAGTCCTCCCCGAGGCAGGGTTTATCCGCTATCAGTTCCTGAGACCGAAGCCATGTCGGCCTATATACAAGAGAATCTCCGGAAGGGCATTATCTGCAAGTCCACGTCCCCTGCTGGTTGCTGATCCTTCTTCGTGGAGAAAAAAGATGGCTCTCTAACGTCCCGCATTGACTATCGCGGCCTGAATAAAATAACTGTGAAGAACCGTTACCGACACCTTTGATCATGGAGCTCTTCGACCGACTTCGTGGGGCCAGGATTTTCTCCAAATTAGACCTACGTGGAGCCTATAATCTCATCCGCATTCGGCAGGGCGACGAGTGGAAGGCGGCGTTTAACACACGTGACGGCCATTTCGAGTATCTGGTTATGCCGTCCGGCTTGTGCAAGTCCCGGCAATCTTTCAGGAAATTTGTGAATGATATTTTCGTTGATTTTCCTTACTCCTGCGTTTGGGGTTTATACCTGGGACGACATTCTGGTCTTTCGTCTGACCTAAAGACCCCCCGTCTCCATGTGCGCCAGGTTCTTAGACGTCTCAAAAGAGAACCCCACCTATATGCTAAACTGGAGAAGTGCCAATTTCTTCGATCCAGCTTGCCCTTCCTCGGGTATATAATCTCTGACAAGGGACTTCAAATGGACCCGGCCAAGCTGTCTGTCGTCCTGCAGTGGCCCCGCCCTCTCGGTCTAAGAGCCATTCAGCGGTTTTTGGGGTTCGCCAACTACTACCGCCAGTTCATCCCACACTTCTCCACGGTGGTAGCCCCAATTGTGGCTCTTACAAAGAAGTCGGGTAATCCTAGGGTTTGGCCACAGGCGGCTGAAGAGGCGTTCTCCCGACTCAAGTCGGCATTTGCATCGGCCCCGATCCTGTCCCGTCCGGACACTGAGAAGCCTTTTTTCCTGGAAGTGGATGCTTCTTCCGTGGGAGCTGGGGCGGTGCTCACTCAGCGTGATCCTAAGGGCAAGACCATCACGTGTGGTTTTTTTTGAAAACTTTCTCTCCAGCCGAGAAGAATTATACGATTGGAGATTTGTTATAAACGTTATATATGGTGTACTGTAAATATAGTCAATAATGAATACAAGAAATAACATATACCTGACCTTAATAAGGAAATGTAGCCAGAAATAACAGCCAAACTTAGGTGGGGGAAGGGAGAGAATAAAGTGGGGGGGCACATGATTCTCTCCCTTCCACCCACCTAAGTTTGGCTGTTATTTCTGGCTACGTTTCCTTATTAAGGTCAGGTATATGTTGTTTCTTGTATTCATTATTGACTATATTTACTGTACTGTACCATATATAACGTTTATAAGAAAACTATAATAATAATAATAATAATAATAATAATAATCTTTATTTATATAGCGCCAACATATTCCGCAGCAGGTTACAATTATAGAGGGAATAAGCACAGACAAACCAGGCATTACATTATAAAAAAGCTACTGACAAATGAGACACGAGGTGTGAGGGCCCTGCTCGCAAGAGCTTACAATCTATTAGGGTGTATGGGTGAAACAAAGGGTGACAAGTGCTTGGTTTACAATGGACCAGCCACGTTACATAAATATGGGGTAGTATACATAAAATGTGGATGAACCTGCCATCCCAACTATACATCTATAATACAGATAGTGCCTGTGGGTGCCAAAGTGCAGGAAGTGACGAATGTTGACAGAATTTGGGGGGTTGACAATTAGGGATCTTGATAGGCTTGTCTAAGAAAATGATTTTTCAGAGCGCACTTAAAACTGTGAGGGTTGTGAGTGTGCCTGATCACATGGGGTAACATGTTCCAGATAACTGGTGCAATACGTGCAAAATCTTGGAGACGGGCATGGGAGGTTCGGATGAGTTAGGTGTGTAGTCTTAGATCAGTAGCAGAGCGGAGAGAGCGGGTAGGGTGGTAGACAGAGATAAGGGAGGAGATGTATGGGGGTGCAGCACGGTGGAGAACCGTATGTGTGAGCGTGATGAGTTTATGTTGTATTCTGTACTGAATAGGCAGCCAGTGCAGAGACTGACACAGGGTAGAGGCATCAGTATAGCGGCTGGAAAGAAAGATGTATGTGGGTATACTTGCCTGGATATTGGATTCTTATAATATCGGTGGTTTAGGTTGTGAATCATGTTTTTGTGTAGTTCCATTGCCCATTTTTTAATACTTAATTGTTTTAACAATCTTCATTATTTCCAATAAAATATATACTTTTCAAATAGTGCAAATAAAAGTAAAAAATAATCCTCAATCAGGAATGTGCATTGAAACCAAAAAAAAATCTATAGGTTTGGCTTCTGAAGGGATTTGAACCTAGGATCCCATGTTGGAAGGCAGACTCTCTAACCACTCATTACATTGTGGATACTCACAGCTTTTTACATAAGCAGACCTTTGTTTGACTAGAGTGAGCACACTATGTGAAAGGCATGGTGATGTCAAACCTGCTGGGTCACATGGTATGCAGTTCAAACAAATCACACACTCCCCCTTTTGAGCACCCTGAAAGCAGAAGCTGGATAAAGGAAGTATGAAATGAGTTTGTGGCAAAAACCCTTTAAAGGGTTCTCAGGTCTGGAAAATCCTTACATGTTAGAAGAGTCCATTGACAATAAGAAACATTGTGTTCAGTCAGTTCGCAGGACATGTCCATTGACAATAAGTTGATCACAAAGTGTCCCCCTCCCCACTGGGACCACCGACAATAAGCTATAATTTGTAGGAAAATCTGGCAGTACGGGTCTCATTTCCCTGCAGCGCCACCACAGAGGAAATCAGGCATTGCCCACAGCCCATTCAAATTAATGGGTTGTCTGTGTAATGCCGGACAGGACAGGTCCCCAGAGTAAGAGACTCTCTTTTGTAATCACTTTCCTTTCTGCCCAAAAGATGAGAATCATGAAGAGAAGATCCCTCTTTAGGAACTTAGGGCCTCATGTATAAAAACTGTCTGGCAGTAAGACTGTCTTTGTTGCCTATAGCAACCGACCAGAGCCCCCAGCAACCAATCATAGCCCATACATACCTCCCAACTTTTAGATTTTGCAAAGAGGGACAGATTAGGCCATGCCTCCAACCACATCCAAACATGTAACATCACACAAAGGAACGCCTCTAACCACGCCCAAATACGTACATGCCAACTTTTTAGATTGCCGAAAAGGGAGACATTTTCAGGATTGCATTGTAGCCAATGATGAAATATTAAGAAAGTTGTTATGTGATATACAGCAAGGAAGCAATCAGATACTTTGTAAAGCAAGAGAGTCGGTTTATTGATGAAAATCTATTTCCCAAATGAAAAAGAGGGACATTTATAGCACTGGGAGGGACAGAGGGACAAGGGTTAAAAATAGGGCCTGTCCCTCCCAAATAGGGACAGTTGGGAGGTATGCCCATAGCAACTAATCAGAGCCCATAGCAACCAAGCAGAACTCCCCTTTCATTTCATATAGTACTCTGAAAAAATGAAAACTGATCTCTGGTTCGTTGCTATGAGCTCTGGTTAGTTGCTATGAGCTCTGATTCGTTGCTATGAGCTCTGATTGGTTGCTATGGGCTTTGATTGGTTGTTCTGAGCTCTGATTGGTCGCTATGAGCTATGATTGATTGCTATGGGCTCTGATTGGCTGCTATGGGCTCTGATTAGTTGCTATGGGCTCTTATTGCTTTCTATTGGCTCTGATTGGTTGCTGTGAGTTCTGATTGGTTGCTATGGGCTTTGATTGGTTGCTATGAGCTCTGGTTGGTCCCTATGAGCTCTGATTGGTTTCTATGGGCTCTGATTGGTTGATATTGCTTCTGATTGGTTGCTATGGGCTCTGATTGGTTGCTATGGGCTCTGATTGGTTTGCTATGAGCTCTGATTGGTTGTTCTACTGGAGAAGGCAAAATAGACACTAACATGAAGATAAACCATTATCTGAGAATATATTTTGCCTTCTTCTATTGAAGTTAATAGGAGAAATAAAAACACTAAAATCCATAGTAATTCCGCAACAAAATCTTCACGAATTGGTTAATAATATGTACAGATTTACAACATGAAAGCTGCAGATGTTATTCTGTATATTTTCCGCACCCAGAGTTGAGCCGTGTGGATTTAACACAGGCAAATACAAAATTTTGGATTATATTCAGTCATTTTTATCAGATTTTTTAAGAAAAAAAACAACAAAAGGCTGCGTAAGAAAAATCTTGACAAAACTCTTAAGGTATGTTCACACGCCGTAATTGCAGGGCGCATTTCAGAGCGTAATTGCGCTTCAATACGCCCTGAATGCGCCCCGCCATTACGGTAAACTGGGCGACATGTATGAATCTCGCCGGGTCGGGGCGCACCTTTCCGCCAGTTTTCCGGCGGAATCTGCGCCTGATTTATGTCGGGGCCGGGGCGCGCTCATACATAGCATGTAAAGTCCGCCGTGCCTTGCCTGTGTGTTAGGCGCAGTGCGGGACTTAGGCGCAGTGCGGGGCTGTGCCTATGATTCGGCGCCGCAGGTAGTGCGGTCATACATGCGGGGAAAAGTCCGCCGCGCCTCACCAGTGTGTGGGGCGCAGTGCGGCGCTGCGCCTAAGATTTGCCGTCCGAGGAGGTGCGCTCATACATGCGGGGAAAAGTTCCCTGCGCCTCGCCAGTGTGTGTGGGGCACAGTGCGGGGACATGGGCGCAGTGCGGGACTTAGGCGCCGTGTGGGACTGCGCCGAAAAACAGTTCCGATGCGAGACAGGCTGGAACAGAGAGAAATCATTCCACATGTCGGTGCGGAGTATGAATAAAAAAATCGCCTTTATAAAAGGCGTTCAACATTCTCAGAAAGAGCTGAAACCTAAAAAATAAAAAATACATAAAGCAAAATCACTTTCCAATATCCTAATTCAAGAATTAGGATATTGGAAATGGCCGGGAAATACAGTAATTCAAATTCAGAAAGCTATTCTGATTGGTCGGTATAAACCGGCCAATCAGAATAGGAGCGAAAGTGAACCATTAAAACCTATGGGGAAGTTTAGACCAATTAGATTCCACGGCGGGATAGTTCAAAATACAGTAAAAATGCTAAAAAGAGCTGATTGGTTAAGCTACCGGGGACTTGGCTAGCTCAGTCAATCAGAATAGGAGCGACAGAGACCCATTCTAGCCTATGGAGAAGTTTAGACCAATCAGAATCCACGGTGGGACAGTTCAAAATACTGTAAAAATGCTGAAAAGAGGTGATTGGCTGAGCTAGCGGGGGCTTGGCTATCCCAGCCAATCAGAGCGCGAGCTACTTCTCCCATCATAGTCTATGGAGAGATGGGCGCAATGCAATCTCGGTGCTCAGCGCCGTGCGGCATGAAGTATTAATAAAAATATTATTTTTATTAAATGTAAAACATTATCAGATAAAGAGCCGAACCCTTCTTTACAAATAAAGCAGTTAAAAACCCGAACAACGCGTTTGTCGCCGAGACCGGCGCTACATAGGGATTGCAATAGAGAGAATTGCCGGAAATACAGTACTTCAAATTGTTTAACCCATTCTCATTGGTCGGCATAAACCAGCCACTCATAATAGGAGCGACAATACCCCCTTATATCCTATTGAGAATAATTGACCACTTATATTCAAAGGCGGGACAGTTCAAAATACAGTAAAAATGCAGAAACGAGCTGATTGGTTGAAGCGGCGGGGGCTCGTCCAGCTTAGCCAATCAGAGCGCGAGCTACATTCTCATAGAGTTCTATGGGGAAAAGAAATTCAGAGTGAGCTCTGTGATTGGCTAAGTTAAAAGAGGCGAGAGCGAGCGACGCTCCTATGGGTTTTCTAATGCAATCTGAAATCAAACTGTACATGGCCGAAATCAAATTATAACACTACAGAAGTTGTCCCGATGTGTATATAAAATGAATAATAATATGGGGGTAACGAAAAAAAAATATGAAATCAATAAAATCATGTTTATTTCTTTATCTTCGTTGCACCCATACTATTGATCCTTGTTTATTTCTTTATTTTTGTTAGCCAAGGATCAATAGCATGGGTGCAACGAAGATAAAGAAATAAACATGATTTTATTTATTTATTTTTTTTTTTTCGTTACCCCCATATGATTAGTCATTTTATATACACATCAGAACCACGTCTGTAGTGGTATAATTTGATTTCGGCCATGTAGAGTTTTATTTCAGTGTGCATTATAAATCCCATAGGAGCGGCGCTCGCTCTCCCATTAGTCCAAATAACCGCGCCTCTTTTAACTTAGCCAATCACAGAGCTCACTCTGAATTTCTTTTCCCCATAGAACTCTATTAGAAAGTAGCTCATGCTCTGATTGGCTAAGCTGGACGAGCCCCCGCCGCTTCAACCAATCAGCTCTTTTCTGCATTTGTACTGTATTTTGAACTGTCCCGCCTTTGAATATGATTGGTCAATCCCTCCCCATAGGTTTTAATGGTTCACTGTCGCTCCTATTCTGATTGGCCGGGTTATGCCAACCAAAGAGAATATGTTTCAGAATTTGAATTACTGTATTTCCCGGCGATTTACAATATCATAATTCTTGATATTGCGCCGTTCTAGAGTTTAGGAAAGTGATTTTTTTTATTATGTTTATTTTTGAGGTTCAGCTCTTTTCTGATACTGTTTTCCGCCTTTATAAAGGCGATTTTTTCGGAATCATACTCCTGCTGCACGGAGAGGAGCGCCGAGATTTCAGTCGCGATCTTCTATCTGCTTCCTCGCATGTTCGGATCCTGCTTCACTTCGCCTCTGTCGGAGGATTTAGACCAAAATAAACCAGGTCTGCCTGTCGGAGCTGCCGAGCGCTGCACTGCGCCTCGCTTTGCTGACTCGCCATCGTACATGCCTCGGAGTATACGAGCGCGCTGCGTCCCGCCCCGGAACGCCTACCCCGCGCCCACACCGCGCCCATTGCTCGCCCCTTCATGCGGGGCGCAGCTGAAAGTGGCGAACGCTGCGCCTAACACTGAATCCCTGCGTCCGACAGCGGGATTCGGGCCGGGAGGCGCAGCTTACGCCAAAAAACAGGCGTAAAGCCCGATCATACTTGTCGCCCTAATAGTGTTTATGCGCCGTGGATCATAGAAATGAAAGATGCCAGCCCTCCGCGCTTTAGAGGTATGCGCTGCACAGCGCGTACTTCTAAGGCAACCGATGTATTGTGGCGCGTACAATACAAGACGCAATACGCCGTGTAAACATACCCTTTGGTGACATGCTTCAAAACCGTCTAAGGCTATATTCACATGGGTGAAATTGGGACGTATCTCGGCCCGTATTTCGTGCTGTACTGTGCTCAATACGGGCCGGTCATTACGGTAACCCACAGTTCTCATAGAGAACTATGGATTACGCCTCCTCTCCGCGCTCGCACAATACGTCGCGGGGGGAGATAAGTGACATGTCAATTACTAGCGGCACATATTCGCCGCTAGTAATGAATGTCTATGGTGCCGGCGGGCCGGCGGCGCGAGCTCCCGAAGTCCCAGCGTAATTGCGAGGCGTAATTACGCCATACATGCCAACTCTCCCGTTTTTGGCGCGGGGGGGTCCCGCTATTTGGGGTCCCCTCCCGCCCTCCCGGGGGTTGGCATTCCTCCCGCCGCCAGCAGGCGGCGGGGGCTCTTTAAATGGCCGCGGCGCCGGAGTAGCGCTCGGGCGCTACTCTCTGGCGCCGCCGGGCCGCTCCTACAGGCGGGTGAAGCGGTCGCTGCGCCCGCTTCACCCGCCCGGAGTCTCGCTGAGCAGGGAGGAGGCAGGAGGGATCGTTCCCCTCCTCCCTCCTCCCCCTGTATGTCCGGCGTCTGTTGCGCGCCGTGCATACAGGTCAGCGGCGCAGGGGAATGACGCGATGCGGCTGCAGGGGAGTGACGCGCGGCTGCTCTCACTTCCCCCTGCGCCGCTGAAGGAGATCGGTCGGGAGCTGGCAGCGCTGCAGGAGCCTGGTGAGGTACGTGGATTTTATTATTTTATTTTTATTAGCTATATGGGGGGCTCTGCCTGGCAACAGAGGGGACATCTACCTGGCAACAGAGGGGGCACTACCTGGCAACAATGGGGGCACAACCTGACAAAAAAGGGGGCAAAACCAGGCAACAGAGGGGCATCTACCTGGCAACAGAGGGGACAACTACCTGGCAACAATGGGGCACTACCTGGCAACAATGGGGCACTCCCTGGCAACACGGGGGGCACTACCTGGCAACAATGGGGGCACTACCTGACAACAGAGGGGGCACTACCTGGCAACAATGGGGACTTCTACCTGACAACAGAGGGGACATCTACCTGGCAACAGAGGGGGCACTACCTGGCAACAGAGGGGGCACTACCTGGCAACAGAGGGGACACTAGCTGGCAACAGAGGGGACACTAGCTGGCAACAGAGGGGGCACTACCTGGCAACAGAGGGGGCACCACCTGGCAACAATGGGGGCACCACCTGGCAACAGAGGGGGCACCACCTGGCAACAGAGGGGGCACTACCTGGCAACAGAGGGGGCATCTACCTGGCAACAGAGGGGGCACTACCTGGCAACAATGGGGTCACTACCTGGCAACAATGGGGCACTACCTGGCAACAATGGGGGCACTACCTGGCAACAGAGGGGGCACTACCTGGCAACAGAGGGGACAATCTACCTGGCAACAGAGGGACAATCTACCTGCAACAGAGGGGACATCTACCTGGCAACAATGGGGCACTAACCTGGCAACAGAGGGACATCTACCTGGCAACAGAGGGACATCTACTGGCAACAGAGGGGCACTACCTGGCAACAGAGGGGGCATCTACCTGGCAACAGAGGGGACACTAGCTGGCAACAGAGGGGGACATCTACCTGGCAACAAGGGGGCACCACCTGGCAACAGTGGGGGCACCACCTGGCAACAGAGGGGGCACTAGCTGGCAACAGAGGGGGCACTAGCTGGCAACAATGGGGGCACTAGCTGGCAACAATGGGGGCACTAGCTGGCAACAATGGGGGCACTAGCTGGCAACAGAGGGGACATCTACCTGGCAACAGAGGGGGCATCTACCAGGCAACAGAGGGGGCATCTACCTGGCAACAGAGGGGGCACTAGCTGGCAACCATGGGGCACTAGCTGGCAAACAATGGGGGCACCTACCTGGCTAACAAAGGGGGCACCTACACTGGCTACAGAGGGGCATCTACCTGCCTGTAAAGGGGCACTACCTGCTTATGGGGGGTTACTACCTGCTATAATGGCATCTACCTGGCTTCTATCCAAAGCCGTTATGCAGTTAGGTGGAGTGGGTGTGGCTTTTTGAAGGGGCGTGGCATACCGGAAAGATGGGCGTGTCCATGCAAATTTTTGCCGCGGCGCGCTACGCGCGCCGCCGTCTACAATCTCCTGCTTTTTCATTTTCAAAAGTTGGCAACTATGAATTACGCCCCTCAATTATGCCGTGTGAACATAGCCTAAGACTTTCCTTGTTTCCCATAGCAACCAATCAGAGCCCACAGCAATCAAATAGAACTCATAGCAACCAATCAGAGCCCATAGCAACTAATCATCAGAGCTCATAACCAATCAGAGTTCATAGCAACCAATCAGAGCCCATAGCAACCAATCAGAGCCTATAGCACCCAGAGTCCATAGCAACCAGAGTCCATAGAAATCCAATCAGGGCCCATAGCAACCAATCAGCGCTCATAACAATCAATCAGAGCCTATAGCAACCAATCAGAGTCCATAGCAACCAATCAGAGCTCATAGCAACTTATCATCAGAGCTCATAGCAACCAATCAGAGTCCATCGCAACCAATCAGAGCCCATAGCAACCAATCAGAGCCCATAGCATTCAATCAGAGCCCATAACAGCCAATCAGAGCCCATAGCAGCCAATCAGAGCTCATAGCAACCAATCAGAGCCCATAGCAACCAATCAGAGCCCATAGCAGCCAATCAGAGCCCATAGCAACCAATCAGAGCCCATAGCAGCCAATCAGAGCCCATAGCAAACCAACCAGAGCACATAGCAACCAAACAGACCTCATGTCAACCAATCACAGCTCTCCTTACATTTTTTCAGAGCACTATATGAAATGAAAAGGGAGCTCTGATTGGTTTGCTATGGGCTCTGATTGGTTGCTATGAGCTCTGATTGGTTGCTATGGGCACTTATTGGTTGCTATGAGCTCTGATTGGTTGCTAGGGGCAACAAAGACAGTCTTACTGCTAGACATTTTTCATACATAAAGCCCTTAATTTTTTTACAATGTATGACTCTACATGCCTATGATAATAGGATATGTTTATCGTAGAACATAGTTGTTTTACATGTGGTCTTTCCTGGAGTTTGGACCACTAAACCTACATGACAAACAACAGATACAATATGACCAAAATAGGGTCCATTATTATAGCAGATCTCCTTATAACCTAAGCGAAAGTGTCGCAGGAGGTACAAATTTAATCCTAACACACCCTGAAATAAGGTTTGGACTATAGTAACAGTTAACATTAGGGATAGGGTTAGAAAGTAAATTTGGATTCGAGATATCCTGAACCCAATTTTTTGGACGAGCTCTATCTAACCAGTGTTGAACAGAACCTGGCCCTTTTCAAGCAACACTACTCAGCCTAATATGTTTAAATGAATATGGAAAAAAACCTGAATTGTGGGTGGTAAGATGAGACCCACGAGGTTGGTTGCCCAGGAACCCACTTGACTAATGCAGTGGCATAAATAAAAGTGTTGTCATGGGGTCCGGCGAGGGTGCCGCGGCCGCCTGCAACCGCCCCCCTGCTGCCCGGGCCCCGGCGCCTGCTCACTTACCCGCCACGCTCCTGTGCACGCTGCTCCTGCCTGTCCTGGCCACCACGTGTACCCGCTGCTTAGGGTGCGCGCGACAGCTGGTCTGGATTTAAAGGGCCAGCACACCGGTACTTAGTCAATTGCCGTCCGCTGGTCTTATATAAGGTATACGCCTCCTGCACTTTCTGTCAGATTGTTGGTGTGAGTTAGCTTGTCTAGAGAGGGTTTGGAGTCCTGTTTGATTACCCGTGTACCAGTCCATTCCGTTACGTTTCCTGACCTTGCCTGTTTGCCGCCTGCCCTGACCGTCTGCCCGTCTCTGACCACGAACCTCTGCCGCCCGCCCGCCCTTTCTTCCTGACCCCGACTACGTCTCTGGATTACGAGTCTGTACCACGCATTCCCCCGGGCCGCCATCGCAACAAGTGACTCAGGGGTACGACCGGGTAGCCTCACGCCGCAGCAAGTCCATCTCGCTTTGCGGCGGGCTCTGGTGAATAGCGGGACTCCGCTCCCTGGCGTGGCTTAACTATCATCACTTGCTGTGGTCCAGCGAATCCACCAACCCGTTACAAGTGTTTTTCCCATCATGAGCATTGGAACCAGAAAATGCAATTAAAACATTCCACAGACCATAATGCTGCCAACCCAGCTTCTGTTCTTCCAGCAATGGTTGCAAGGTGTTTTTTCTCCTGACACACCAACATCCATTTGTTCAATGAAGCAGAAAATGGGACTCATTGGAGAAGGCAACCCTTTGACAATCAGTGGGGGTCCAATTCTGATACATTGTAACATAACATGATAACAATCGATAAGGTTGGAAAAA
The DNA here is from genome assembly GCA_025379985.1 of Phyllomedusa bahiana. Taxonomy (NCBI): domain Eukaryota; kingdom Metazoa; phylum Chordata; class Amphibia; order Anura; family Hylidae; genus Phyllomedusa; species Phyllomedusa bahiana. The sequence continues at coordinate 42,194 of JAODAL010028080.1, read as the reverse complement.
GACACAGGTCCACCGAGTCTGTCCTATGACCCTACAGTGTTGCTCCAGAGAAACGCAAAAAAACCCTATAAGGAGGATGCCAATTGACCCATACAAGAGGGAAAAAAATGTTTCCTGACTCCAAGCATGGAAATCATAATAACTCCTGGTTCAACATCCTATCTCCAGAATCTAGACCCATAACCTGTGGTATTATATTTATTATATTTTACAAGAAAGTCATCTAAGCCCCTCTTGAACTTGATCAATGAATCCACCATCATAACCTAGTGTGGCAATGAGTTTCATATAGTCACTGCTCTTACAGTAAAGAATCCTTCCACTGGAATCCTCTTCCACTCCTTCATGATGTCATCACCGAGCTGGTGGATGTTGGAGACCTTGCGTTCCTCCACCTTCCGTTTGAGGATGCCCCACAGGTGTTCAATAGGATATAGGTCTGGAGACATGCTTGGCAAGCCCAGTACCTCTTCCCTCATTTTCTTTAGCAAGGCAGTGGTCGTCTTGGAGGTGTTTGGGGTTGTTGTCGTGATGGAATACAGCCCTATGGCCCAGTTTCTGAAGGGAATCATGCTCTGCTTCAGTATGTCACAGTACACTCATGGTTCCCTCAATGAACTGTAGCTCCCCACAGCCGGCAACACTCATGCAGCCCCAACCATAACACTCCCACCACCATGCTTGACTGTAGGCAGGAAACACTTGCCTATGTACTCCTCACCTGGTTTTTCCGCCACAAATGCTTGACGCCATCTGAATCAAATAAGTGTATCTTGGTCTCATCAGACCACAGCACATGGTTCCAGTAATCCATGTCCTTAGTCTGCTTGTTTTCATCAAACTGTTTAGAAGAGGCTTCCTTCTGGGATGACAGCCATGCAGACCAATTGGATGCAGTGTGCGCTATATCGAGCACTGACAGGCTGACCCCTTCCATCCCTTTAACCTTTTCAGCAATGCTGGAATCACTCATATTCGATTATAAAAAAAAACATCTCTGGATATGACGCTGAGCATCTGCTCTCAACTTGGCAAGGCCTCTTCTGAATTTAACCTGTCTTGTTAAACCACTATATGGTCTTGGCCACCGTGCTGCAGCTCAGTTTCAGGAGGTTGTCAATTTTCTTATAACCTAGGTCATCTTTATGTAGAGCAATAATTCTTTTTTCAGATCCTCAGACAGTTGTTTGCTATGGGAGGCCACGTTGAACTGCCAGTGACTAGAATGAGAGATTTTTAGGCAATGTTTACATGGCTTATTGCCGACGTAATTGCGGGACGGATTTCGCCCCGCAATTACGCCGGCAGCCGTGCAGTGGGGTCGGGGCGGGGGTCGGCAGCCCGCCGGCCCCATAGACATTCATTATTCACGGCACGTACACGCAGTAAATAATGTGCATGTCACTTATCTCCCCCCCGCGCGGGTTCGCCGAGCGGGAGAAGAGGGCGGAATCCATAGTTTTCTATGAGAACTGTGGATTACCGTAATACTGGAACGGATTCAAACCATACTGCAGCGCAAATACGGCGCACAGTAACAGCTTTCAAACCAAACCCAGAATAAGCCATGGAACGAGCCCTTAGGGTAGGTCACACAGGGTTAACTGCGGGGCGTAATTTGGCCCCGCAATTACGTCGTGTGGCCGGGGGCGGGGGCGGGAGTGAGCGGGGGGCCCGCACTTACGCCGGCCCATAGATAATCACTGCTACGGCGCGTATACGCCGCAAAAAAGTGACATGTCAAATTTTCTCCCCGCCCGGCGAAGCCGCCGGGCGGGGAGAGGAGTCGTCATCCATAGTTTCTCTATGAGAACTGTGGATTACCGTAATGAATGGGCCGCTTTCAGCCCGTAATTGGCGCACTTTGGCGCGTAATTACGGACCAAAATACGGCCCATTTTAAGCCGTGTGAACATGGCCTTAGAGTGATAACACCAAATGTAACCCACTTGCTCCCCATTCCCACCTGAGACCTTGTAATACTAATGAGTCACATGACACTGTGAAGGGAAAATGGCAAATTGGGCACAATTTGTCCATGGTCACTTAGGGGTGTACTCACTTTTGTTGGCAGTGGTTTGGACATTGATGGCTGTGTGTTGAGTTATTTTGAGGGCACAACAAATCTTTTTTAAGCTAAATACCGCCAAGTTTGATAAGCTATCTTGCTCCTACAATCCAAGCATTCCCTTATCCAACTTGGTGGCCTCCTCTGTACCTGATCTAGCTGTGTCCTTCTTATACACTGGTGCCCAAAACTGTATAAAATATACCATATGTGGCCTCACTATTGATTCGTATGGAGACAAACTTACATACCTGTCTGAGCATTTATGCCTCTTTTAATGATACGCCACGACAAGTGAAGTCTGCTCTGCCGGTGCATCTTGGTTGGTAGAGGAACAGTGACATCAGTCTGCTCCAGAGCCCCATGCACAGTAGGGTTCACTATACTGTTGTGTCAGATACAGATCTGGTCACAGCTCAGTAGCTCATTTTGACGATACCCTCTCACCACAGCAAATAGTTCAAAAACTGCGGAGTTTCAGAAATGCCGCCACTGTTTGGCCGAAAGCCATCCCATTTTGTAGCTCTGATAAATTGCCCATTTTACCCATGACAGCAAAGAGAGATATGTGTGCAGACAGCCTATCGCACATCTTATATACCCGCCAAGCCAGTGCACAACATGTGACTTCCTTCACGAGCTATGTGTTGCTGATGATGAAAGTAGAAAATGGTCATAATAATGTGACTTGGAGGATATATGTCTTTTTTCAACCGTACTAAATAATGCAACTCGACTGCGCAGTTGTGAATACATACCAAATACATAAACAAATATACGACTAAATAGAGTCACCACTCTTCTTTGTTGGATAGTTCTTGCAGTCCCATGTAAATGTCCTCGATAAGCAGTCGCACAGGTCCCGGGCCCACGGCTTCCAAGCCTCCAGAAACTCCAAGATATATGAAAAATATGGACTAGCGTCTACTAAAGGACGTTTTCTTTATTGGGAAATTCTGTATATACTGGTGATACAGTAAAACAGGCAGGTAAACGTAGATGTTTCGGACAGCACTCTGTCCTTGTTCACAGCGTGAATATAGAAGAATATATAGAGTAAGTCCATGATTGGAAGTGTAATACAGGTACATATATACATTTACATCTTCCATTTTCAGTATCTCCGGGGTCTTATCAGTTTGGAGGGACGGGATTGACTACATGATTCCAGTGTCTTTGAACCTAATGTGTTAAAGTCCCGTTCTTACACCTGGGCATACAAATCAAGCTCAGAATGGTAAGTATGTGAATGAGTGCAGTGAGCCGGCTCTATATATAACCCGGCATACCAGTCTGTTATTGCAATAACAATCTCAGCTCTCTGTGTATACAGCTGTCAGCTTTCTTACAGGACAAAAATATGGTTTCAAATGCTTTCTGTATGAAATTGACATTTTTAACAGATGTCACCTCGTATAGCAAAGCTTCATATCTCTTCTCTGCAGCAAAATAACCCCTAAACAAACAGTTATATATATGTAAGGCCAAAAAAGACAGACGTCCTTCAGTTCAGCCTATTGTCCCTACAGGTTGCCCAGAGGAAGGCAAAACCCTCCCATGAGATAGAACCCAAATTGTCTTCATTTAATTTTAAAAAATGGATCGGGTCACTTTTAATTTGGGTTATTTTTTTCATCTAAAATGACCCCAGCCCCTTTACTCCAGATCCCGGGTACATAACTTTTTTTATTAAAATTACATTCTAGAAAAATGTTTTTCCGACCCCCTTCTCCAAAATCCCCCGGTTTTAAACTAAAAAACTTGTTATATTATTTACTTTAAAATGTCTCCCCGGGACCCTTCTCCAGTTTTCCCCGGTCACTTAACTTGTTTTTTATTATTTACTTTTTGAATTTTTATCCAGGACCCTTCCCAAAACCCTGGTCACTATAATTTGTTATATTTTTAAACTTAAAATGAAAATCCAGCCCCTTCTCCAGAATCCTGGTCATTTAAAAATTTTTATTATTACTTTAAAATGTTCCAGCCCCTTCTCCAGAACCCTGTTCACTTAACTTGTTCTATTAAAATTACATCTGAAAAGTATCCAAAGACCCTTTTAAAGAATTAAAAAAGGGTCACTATAACTTGTTATTTATTAATCTAGAAATGTATCCGACCCTTTCCAGAATCCTGGTCACTATAACCTTTTTTTTAACATCTAGAAATGTATCCGACCCTTCTCCAAAACCCGGTCACTATAAGGCCATGTTACACGGTTTTTAAAAGGGACAATTTCGTCCGAATTTCCACTGGATTCGTAAATTACGGGTGAAAATGTTAGTCATTACGGTAATCCCAAATTTTCTCATGAGAACTAGGTTAAATTCCTTTTCCCTGCTCGGCAAATCCCCGGCGGGGAGATAAGTGACATGTAAATTATAACGGCGTTTTAGCGACACTGGTAAGCAAGTTAGGGGGGGCGGGGTCCCAGCCCCTGCACCCGCTCCCGGCCACACGGCGTAATTGCAGGGCATAATTACGCCCTGCAAATACACTGTGTGAACCTAGCCTAACTTGTTATATTATTACATCTAGAAATGTATCCAGACCCTTCCCCAAAAAAAATTGGTCACTAAAAGGGTTGTTCACAGCGTTTTTGTGATCCTTTTTCCCCGGACCCCGAAAAAAGGGGAATCTAAAAATTGTCATGTGATTAAACATGGAGTTAATGGCAAAAAGCGCACGCTGTTCCCACGGGAGATCGGCGATGCGCTTTTGAGAGCTCTCCTGCGCTGCGCTTTTCGGATCCGCTTTAAGAATTGACATGTCAAATCTTATTGCAGTTTACGCAAGTGAAAGCCCATAGGAGATAATGGAGTCCGCTCTTGGCACTTGTCCAAAAGCGCTCCACACTCCTGGTACGTAACAGCTGCGCTTTGCATCCTGAAAGCGGATGCGAAAAGTGCAGTGAGCAAGGCTGGATCGCGGGATGGGGCGCAGGTGAGTGGCGGCTGGATGGCGGGATCGCCGCCTCTGCAGGTAAGCGGGGCCGGTGAGGGGCGGTGCAGATCGCGGGACCGGCGGGGCAGGTGAGAGGCGCGGGGGCAGGTGAGCGGCGGCGCTGGAGATCGGGGGACTGCTGATCGGCGTGGACGAGGTGAGCTGGGACGAGGTGCGCTGGGACGAGGTGCTGCTGTGGGAGGACGAGGTGATTTGGGACGAGGTGCTGCTGTGGGTGTACGAGGTGAGGTTGGACTTGGTGGTGCTGTGGGTTGACGAGGAGAGCTGGGACGAGGTGCTGCTGTGGGAGGACGAGGTGAGCTGGGACGAGGTGCTGCTGCGGGAGGACGAGGTGAGCTGGGACGAGGTGCTGCTGTGGGAGGACGAGGTGAGCTGGGACGAGGTGCTGCTGTGGGAGGACGAGGTGAGCTGGGACGAGGTGAGCTGGGACGAGCCGAGCTGGGACGAGGTGCTGCTGTGGGAGGACGAGGTGAGCTGGGACGAGGAGCAGATTTGGGAGCAGGAGGTGAGCTGGGACGAGGTGCTGCTGTGGGAGGACGAGGTGAGCTGGGACGAGGTGCTGCTGTGGGAGGACGAGGTGAGCTGGGACGAGGTGCTGCTGTGGGAGGACGAGGTGAGCTGGGACGAGGGGCTGCTGTGGGAGGACGAGGTGAGATGGGACGAGGTGAGCTGGGACGAGGTGAGCTGGGACGAGGTGCTGCTGTGGGAGGGACGAGGTGAACTGGGACGAGGTGCTGCTGTGGGAGGACGAGGTGAGCTGGGACGAGGTGCTGCTGTGGGAGGACGAGGTGAGCTGGGACGAGGTGCTGCTGTGGGAGGACGAGGTGAGCTGGGACGAGGTGCTGCTGTGGGAGGGCGAGGTGAGCTGGGACGAGGTGCTGCTGAGAGCTGGGACGAGGTGCTGCTGAGAGCTGGGACGAGGTGCTGCTGAGAGCAGGGACGAGGTGCTGCTGAGAGCAAGCGAGAGAGAGAGCGAGAGAGAGACTGACTGACTGACTCTCCCCGTCCTTCTGAAAACGCATCCGGAAAGCAGATGCGTAAAACGCAAGTGAAAAAGCATTCAAAACGGATCCCAATAAAGTATCCAATGCTGCGTTTTGTGGATCCGCTTTCCGGATGCGTTTTTCAAGTGCCAAAAACGGATCCGTAAAAAGGATCCAAAACGCCGTGTGAACAAGCCCTAACTTGTTATATTATTGCATCTAAAAATGTATCCAGACCCTTCTCCAGAATCCTGGTCACTTTAACTTGTTATATTATTACATCTAGAAATGTATCCAGACCCTTTTTGAACTCTGCTATTGAATTCACCATGACAAGTTCCTCTGGCAGAGAGTTCCACAGCCTCACTGCTGTAACAGTAAAGAATCCCTTTCTATGTTTATGTAGAAACCTTCTTTCCGCTAGATGGAGGAGATGTCGCCTTGTTATACATACAGTCCTGGGAGAGATCTCTATATTGACCTTTGATATTTTTAAATATATTTATTGTGTCCCGAAGCCGTCTTTTCTCTAAACTAAATAACCCTAATCTTGCTCATCTTTCTGGGTATTGTAGTCCACCCAGTCCTTTTATTACTTTAGTTGCCGCCTGTGAACCTCTTCAAGCTCTACAATGTCTTGTGTGGTCTGACCAGTGACTTGCATGAATGATGTTCTCATTGTGAGCATCTGTGCCTCTCGTAATAGTGCCCATGATCCTATTTCTAAAAGCAATAATATGAGGACAATTCTATTGAATCAGAAAGATTTCTTAAACTGTCTTTAGAATCTTATTGTCATGTATAATGTGTTATGCATTTTTATAATATATCACATAAAAGGAAATCATTCATGCATTATTATGTATCTACATGTAATCCACAGAGTTGTCCTACATATTTCTGATGCCTAAGACCGGTTTCAGACGCCGGTAATGCTATGCATTTTATTCAGTGTAGTGTGGACCATTACCTTGACCTCTTCCGATACTACTAGACCAGAGTTAGATCACCATAGTGTTCTGGGTATTACAGGCCATAACATGAGACTTGAAAATGAGATGTTTTTACAACTATCTGAAATGGCTGCCTAAGGCATCAATTAGGCTTATGTACAGTATTTCGGCATTTGTCATCTGTATTGGTAAGCCAAAAACAGGAGTGGAACATGAACTGTAATGTTGCTTGAATCTGTCCCTGTCCAGTTCAACCGAACTTGTGAATCATTTGACCATAAATTACCAGACCATCTCGACGCAAGTTTCGCCGAAGAAGTAATCAGGTAAAATGGCGTTGAGGTGGTCCGGTTTGGTGACATCAACCTTAACATTGCCACATATTGGCACTGATATTTGAAGGAGAAGATCAATTGGTTTAGTGCAACTGGATGGTTCTGTTCCACTCTGGGCAAATATATATATATACACATATATATACTTACACATATACACATATATATACATATATATATACACATATATATACATATATATATACATATATATATACATACATATATACATATATACATATATATACATACATATACATACATATATAGATAAATATATACTTAAATACATACATATATACGTATGTACGTACATAAATACACACATACATACATATATACATACTAAAATACATACTTATATATACATACATACATACATAATATATATATATATATATTATATATATATATATATATATATATATATATATATATATATATATATATATATATATATATATAATATATATTATATTGTGGCAGAGCGACTGCTGGGTAGTCGCATGATCCTGCCACTAGAGGGTCTATGGCCGGAGGGCCCTCTGCAGATGTGCCACCGAGGAACTGGGCTCGGTGGGGAAAAGCCACCTATTTTGTGTCAGTATTATATTACTACGTGGAAATCCCTAAAGAAGCATTTATGCTATCTATCATACATGAAAAAACTTTGAGACTCTCGGTTCACATATTTTGATCAAAAGATGTTTAAGCTGCCCACGACTTTCAACGTGGTCTCAAAATCGGGCAGTCCTATGCTATCTTTACCTCTCAATCGATCCAATCAGGCCTCCCACTGGGTCAACCGACCTCCATTATTCAGAGAGAAAAAATAAAAAACACCCAACCTGCAAGCTGCCCTTCTTATGACAGCCTGTGAGAGTGGGCGGGGACAGAAACCCAAATTGGAAGCACCCCTTCCTTCCCATATAGGTTAAAATCAATGTACACCAAGCATAACGTATGTTTCTGCACACAAAAACATTTCTGAAAAAACGTATGCAAAGTCGTGGGCAGCTTAAACATCTTTTGATCAAAATATGTGAACCGAGAGTCTCAAAGTTTTTTCAAGTATTATATTACTGTCACTTACGGTAGCGGCTAGAATAGCTGCAAGGCAGCTAGGTATGGGGTGGCTCTTCCAGGACAGCTATAGTGTCGGGCGGGTGACTGTCCCCGCATTCCAGGTCCCTGGGTTCCAGCCCAGATATTGGACATCTCTGGAGGCCTACAAAAGCCTAGTACACCAGGTGATCTGGGGGCGTGGCTGTTACCTGAAGGTGTGAAGCAGCAGAGCTGAGAGAGAGCTCTGGCCCCCAGACGCTACAGGGAAGCCTAGGACACAGTGTGGAAACTGTATTTTTGAGGGGCTGTGCGACAAGCACAGACCTCGGGACAGAGAGGGACTCTGTAAGTAAGTAAGTGGCCAGACGGCCAAGGGTTTTATTTTATGCGTTTGTTTCTACACTGTGTGCCTTAATAAAGTTGGCTGAAGCCATAAAGAGAAGCCTAGTGTCGGAGTGCCAATATCGTTCTACCAAGGACGGCGATCGAAAGCGAGAAACCCCCCCGGGACGGGCCAAGATGGCGTCCCAGAGCTGAATGGCAGCTTACTTATATATATATATATTATTATATATATATATATATATATATATATATATATATTGAATCAAAAGTCCCAGGAAACTAAATTAGAAACTAAATTGAGATTGACATATCTGAATACCCCAGCAAGTAAAGGGCAAGAGGGCTTATCTTTTAGGCTATGATTTGAACATGGCTTCTTTCTTGATATATTGGAGTTTTCCAATTAGAAGGTGCTCATGTAGCATACTAAAGAATACCATAATCAGAAGTTATCACCACAGAAAGTTTCAACAACAACAACAGCTATATGACATGTTCAATGTGTAGTCACTGGTACTGAACACAGAGCTGAAGGCGCTGGACCCAATATTATGAAATTGCATGAGAAATGTCTGTGTCGATAACTTTTGAACCACAAGAGAGATTGAAAATCTGATTGCGCTAATCGATTTCTGAGACAATTCTGGTTGTCTTTGATATGCTACATGACCACCTTCCCATTGGATAAATTGCCCTGGATCCAAAATGTCAGCTTTCAAGATGGTGGTCTTGTTCTGATCATAACCTAGAAGATTGGGCCCCTCACCCATTACTTGCTGGGTTATTCAGATGTGTAATTCCCTCTTTTGTTTCTGAAATAAAATTGTGTCCTAGGATTATATACACACAGACAGATAGATAGTGAGAAAGTCTCATTTGGAGCTGAAACGTTGCCACCATTGGACATGGAATAAAGCCTTGATATAGTTTTACATTATTTGAGAGGGCCGCAATTTTTTCTTTCTTTAGATAGATAGATAGATAAATAGTGAGGAGTACGCAGTGATTGACAGTCTAGAAGCGCCTTTCTACAGTACCGTGTGGTACTACATATCCTGTACTGCTCTTACATGTATTAGTGAAGTGCTTGCAGTGATTGGCAGTCTAGTAGCACCTCTCTACAGTACCGTGTGGTACTACATGTCCTGTACTGCTCTTACATGTATTAGTGAGGTACATGCAGTGATAAGCGGTCTAGTAGCGCCTCTCTACCATACAGTGCTGTACTACATGTCCTGTACTGCTCTTACATGTATTAGTGAGGTGCATGCAGTGATTGGTGGTCTATAGCGCCTCTCTACAGTACAGTGCGGTAGTACGTGTCCTGTACTGCTCTTACATGTATTAGTGAGGTACATGCAGTGATTGCCGGTCTACAGCACTTCTCTACAGTACAGTGCGGTACTACATGTCCTGTACTGCTCTTACATGTATTAGTGAGGTGCATGCAGAGATTGATGGTGTATAGTGCCTCTCTACAGTACAGTGCGGTACTACATGTCCTGTACTGCTCTTATATGTATTAGTGAGGTGGTTGCAGTAACTGGCAGTCTATAACACCTCTCTACAGTACAGTGCGGTACTACATGTCCTGTACTGCTCTTCCATGTATTAGTGAGGTGCAAGCAGTGATTGGTGGTCTAGAAGCACCTCTCTACAGTACAGTGCGGTACTACATGTCCTGTACTGCTCTTACATGTATTAGTGAGGTGCATGCAGTGATTGGCGGTCTATAGTGCCTCTCTACAGTACAGTGCAGTATTACATGTCCTGTACTGCTCTTACATGTATTAGTGAGGTGCATACAGTGATTGGTAGTCTATAGCGCCTCTCTACACTACATTGCGGTACTATATGTCCTGTACTGCTCATACATATATTAATGAGGTATAAGCAGTGATTGGTGGTCTATTAGCGCCTCTCTACAGTACAGTGCGGTACTACATGACCTGTACTGCTCTTACATGTATTAGTGAGGTGCATGCAGTGATTGGCCGTCTATAGCGCCTCTCTACAGTACAGTGCGGTACTACATGTCCTGTACTGCTCTTACATGTATTAGTGAGGTGCCTGCAGTGATTGGTGGTCTATAACACCTCTCTACAGTACAGTGCGGTACTACATGTCCTATACTGCTGTTACATGTGCCAGAATGAGCGGCTCCTTTGGGCACCAGGTGAGGGACACTTTTTTCTGGTCCATTGTGTATAAAGTCCATGACCCAAAGAAGCTCCTGTCCTCATCATAGAAAGTGATTTCTAGCTTCCAATAGCACTTTCTGATGTTAGATGGAAGAACGCGCTTTATCTGGATTCTTTATCTGCGTAACTTTCTTTCATCGCATTTTGCATTATGTCAGTGACATTTTGGGACCTCAGAATCAGTTATTAGTTTTACATTGAGTTATAGTCTCAACATACAATGGTCATCCCTGAAGCTGTGAGTATTGTATACCGAGGGATCAGTTTACTTCCATATAACTATAGAACTACTGAAAATCCAAATTTATTGTACATAGTCATGCAACCTCAAATTAGCAAAAAAAATAAAATGGGGAAATGTAATATGAAAATTGGACTTTGCTAAAAGCTTTATTAATTTCTCAATTAAAGAGAAGAGACTGGAAATAGGAATAGTAAAATTTTCTTCTGGCTTATCGAACAGGAGTAAGTCTAAATTAGCTTGATGAACAGTGGTTTCAAATTTGAAACCACTAGGTATTATTGGTCTAGCTCCTATTGGACCTATTGGAATTTTAGAGACGTTGATAAAAAAAGATCCAGTGTGAATAATTTGTGAACCACTGATATCATTGTCAGAATCAAACACTAAAACAAGGAGATTGTCAGGGATCAGTCCTTCCCTGACCTTTCCCTGCCTAAGGCAGTGGTAAATTCACTAACAGAGTTCAAAAAAGGTCTGGATACATTTCCAGAGCATAATAATATAACAAGTTCTAGTGACCAGGATTCTGGAGAAGGGTCTGGATACATTTCTAGATGTAATAATATAATAAGTTATAGTGACCGGGATTCTGGAGAAGGGTCTGGATACATTTCTAGATGTAATAATATAACAAGTTATAGTGACCAGGATTCTGGAGAAGGGTCTGGATACATTTCTAGATGTAATAATATAACAAGTTATAGTGACCGGGATTCTGGAGAAGGGTCTGGATGCATTTCTAGATGTAATAATATAACAAGTTATAGTGACCAGGATTCTGGAGAAGGGTCTGGATACATTTCTAGATGTAAAAATATAACAAGTTATAGTGACCAGGATTCTGGAGAAGGGTCTGGATACATTTCTAGATGCAATAATATAAAAAGTTATAGTGACCAGGATTCTAGAGAAGGGTCTGGATACAATTCTAGATGTAACAATATAACAAGTTATAGTGACCAGTATTCTGGAGAAGAATCTGGATACATTTCTAGATGTAATAATATAACAAGTTATAGTGACCAGGATTCTGGAGAAGGGTCTGGATACATTTCTAGATGTAACAATATAACAAGTTATAGTGACCAGGATTCTGGAGAAGGGTCTGGATACATTTCTAGATGTAATAATATAACAAGTTATAGTGACCAGGATTCTGGAGAAGGGTCTGGATACATTTCTAGATGTAATAATATAACAAGTTATAGTGACCGGAATTCTGGAGAAGAATCTGGATACATTTCTAGATGTAATAATATAACAAGTTAGAGTGACCAGGATTCTGGAGAAGAATCTGGATACATTTCTAGATGTAATAATATAACAAGTTATAGTGACCAGGATTCTGGAGAAGGGTCTGGATACATTTCTAGATGTAACAATATAACAAGTTATAGTGACCAGGATTCTGGAGAAGGGTCTGGATACATTTCTAGATGTAATAATATAACAAGTTATAGTGACCAGGATTCTGGAGAAGGGTCTGGATACATTTCTAGATGTAATAATATAACAAGTTATAGTGACCGGAATTCTGGAGAAGAATCTGGATACATTTCTAGATGTAATAATATAACAAGTTAGAGTGACCAGGATTCTGGAGAAGAATCTGGATACATTTCTAGATGTAATAATATAACAAGTTATAGTGACCAGGATTCTGGAGAAGGGTCTGGATACATTTCTAGATGTAACAATATAACAAGTTATAGTGACCAGGATTCTGGAGAAGGGTCTGGATACATTTCTAAATGTAATAATATAACAAGTTATAGTGACCAGGATTCTGGAGAAGTGTCTGGATACATTTCTAGATGTAATAATATAACAAGTTATAGTGACCAGGATTCTGGAGAAGGGTCTGGATACATTTCTAGATGTAATAATATAACAAGTTATAGTGACCAGGATTCTGGAGAAGGGTCTGGAGACATTTCTAGATGTAATGATATAACAAGTTATAGTGACTGGGATTCTGGAGAAGGGTCTGGATACATTTCTAGGGTGTAATAATATAACAAGTTATAGTGACCGGGATTCTGGAGAAGGGTCTGGAGACATTTCTAGATGTAATAATATAACAAGTTATAGTGACCAGGATTCTGGAGAAGGGTCTGGATACATTTCTAGATGTAATAATATAACAAGTTATAGTGACCAGGATTCTGGAGAAGGGTCTGGATACATTTCTAGATGTAATAATAGAAAAAGTTATAGTGACCAGGATTCTGGAGAAGGGTCTGGATACATTTCTAGATGTAATAATATAACAGGTTATAGTGACCGGGATTCTGGAGAAGGGTCTGGATACATTTCTAGATGTAATAATATAACAAGTTAAAGTGACCGGGATTCTGGAGAAGGTCTGGATAAATTTCTAGATGTAATAATATAACAAGTTATAGTGACCAGGATTCTGGAGAAGGGTCTGGATACATTTCTAGATGTAATAATAGAACAAGTTATAGTGACCAGGATTCTGGAGAAGGGTCTGGAGACATTTCTAGATGTAATAATATAACAAGTTATAGTGACCGGGATTCTGGAGAAGGGTCTGGAGACATTTCTAGATGTAATAACATGTTATAGTGACCAGGATTCTGGAGAAGGGTCTGGATACATTTCTAGATGTAAAATAACAAGTTCTAGTGACCGGGATTCTGGAGAAGGGTCTGGATACATTTCTAGATGTAATAATATAACAAGTTATAGTGACCAGGATTCTGGAGAAGGGTCTGGATACATTTCTAGATGTAATAATATAACAAGTTATAGTGACCGGGATTCTGCAGAAGAGTTGCTTATCCATGGATTTATTCCGATTGCCAGATTGGAGTCGGGAAGGAATTTTTTCCCTAAATGAGGACAATTGGCTTCTATCTCATTGGGGTTTTTGCCTTCCTCTGAATCAACACATTAGCACAGTAGGCTGAGCTGGATGGATGTCTGTCTTTTTTAGCCTTACAAACTATGGGCGACATGTATGAATCTCGCTGAGTTGGAGCGCACGTTTTCGCCAGTTTTCGGGAGTATATTGCGGCTCATATATGTCGGCGCCGAGGTGCGCTCATACATGCGGTGTAAAGTCCGCCACGCCTCGTCAGTGTGTGAGACGCGGTGCGGGACTGCGCCTAAGATTCGCCGTCCGAGGAGGTGCGCTCATACATGCGGGGAAAAGTTCACCGCGCCTCGCCAGTGTGTGGGGCGCAGTGGGGGACTGCGCCGAACATGTATTCCGATTCGAGACAGGCTGGAAAACAATGAAAAATCATTAAAGATGTCCGTGCGGCATGGAGTATGAATCAAAATAATCGCCTTTATTAGGTGTAAAACATTATCAGAAAAAGAGCTCAAACCTACTAAAAAAATACATAAAATCACTTTCCAAAAATCAGGAACGGCGCAACATCAGGAATTTGGATCTTGGAAATTGCCGGGAAATACAGTAATTCAAATTCTGTAAACTATTCTCATTGGTCGGCAGAAACCAGCCAATCAGAATAGGAGTGACAGTGACCCATTATAACCTATGGAGTAGTATTGACCAATCACATGAAAAGGCGGGACAGTTCAAAATACAGTAAAAAAGGCAGAAAAGAGCTGATTGGTTGAACTAGCGGGGGCTTGGCTATTCCGGCCAATCAGAGCGCGAGCTACTTTGTCCCATTGTAGTCTATGGCCAGATCGGGGCAATGAAATCTCGGCTCTCAGCACCGTGCGGCATGGAGTATGATAAAAAAAATAATTTTTTATTAAGTGTAAAATATTATCTGAAAAAGAGCTGAAACCTTCTATAAACATAAATCAATCAAATCCCTAACAACGCGCTTGTCGCCGAGACCGGCGCTACATCAGGAATTGGGATATAGACAATTGCCGGGAAATAGAGTAATTCATATTCTTTAAGCTCTTCTCATTGGTCGGCAGAAACCAACCAATCAGAATAGGAGCGACAGGGACCCATTATAAGCTATGGAGAAGTATTGACCAATCAAATGAAAAGGCGGACAGTTCAAAATACAGTAAAAAAGGCAGAAAAGAGCTGATTGGTTGAGCCCAGGCGGCAGATACGAATCCACCAATCAGATGTAGTGCGTCTATTTTGAGTGGAGAAAGAAGGGCGCGATAGAAGGGCGCCCTAAAAGTTATTACTGTCTATGGGAAATATTCTAGTACTGTGATTGGTTGGGGGGAAGAGGGGCTCGTCCAGCTTAGCCAATCAGCGGGTGAGCTACCTTCTCATAGAGTTCTATGGGGAAAAGAAATGCAGAGCGAGCTCTGTTTGTGATTAGCTAAGTTAAAAGAGGCGCGGTTATTTGGGCCAATGGGAGAGCGAGCGACGCTCTTATGGGTTTTCTAATGCAATCTATAATAAAACTGTACATGCCCGAAATCAAATGATAATACATCCGAAGTTGTCCCGATGTGTATATAAAATGAACAATAATATGGGGGTAACGAAAAAAAAATATTAATTCAATAAATTCATTTTTATTTCGTTATTTTCTTTACACCCATACTATTGATCATTGGCTAACGAAAATAAAGAAATAAAAATGAATTTATTGAATTAATATTTTTTTTTCCGTTACCCTGAATTCATAATGAAACCAAGAAAACAGGACTGAGGTGAGATGAATCAACATAGTGAGACAACCCCTTTAAGCACCAAGAGGGAAAGAAAGGCTTGCAATCACTCAGAGTGGAGAGGAAGGGAGAGGCTGCAGGCAAGTATGAAGCCTAGTCTATCCATGTTGTTTTAGCAATTCAGTAGTTGCAGCTGTAAAGGTTTAAAGGGGTTTTCGCACCATGCCGTTTCAAAGAGCCACAGCCAGCTTCAGACTCAAACCTCCTGGTCAGGTTGTGGGTTGTTCTATAGCAATGATTGGCATTTCGTCTTTGCTATTCCTGGAG
Source organism: Phyllomedusa bahiana (assembly GCA_025379985.1). Taxonomy (NCBI): domain Eukaryota; kingdom Metazoa; phylum Chordata; class Amphibia; order Anura; family Hylidae; genus Phyllomedusa; species Phyllomedusa bahiana. Next base: position 26,122 of record JAODAL010028080.1, on the reverse strand, counting down.
TCTGTTACAGTGATATGAAGGTTTAAAATCTATAGTGCACAACAGTACAGAAGGTTAAGCATTAAAACGTGTCATTAACTTAGGTAAACAAGCTAGAGAAAAGCCTCAACAGGGATTGGCTCCAAACATGTGGAGCAATGAGAGAGGAGAGAGCAGGGAGAGGTGGTTGGTAACCAAAAGAATCTTGTGTACACTAGCAGTAGATAAAATCTTATTTATCTACTAAACAAAGCAAAATCAAATCAGCAATGTATTTGGTAATAGTCTTCATTTACCTTTCCCTACATGTTGAAAGCTAATCACTGTAGTAAGAAAACTCCTTTAAGTTAAGTAAGGAAGTAAGGAGGGTCTTGAATAGAGAGGATAAATAAATAGCCCACCGGGGAAGCATACCAAGGTACTATCCACTCCTTAGGTATGACCAGCGACCCTTAAGCCGGTATCCAGAGAAGCAGAAAGGGCCCAGTGAGAAGAGGTATTGCCAGTGAATCAATTGTGTATGTGTAAAGTTGTGATTTATCTATGAAGTGTGTAACATGGTATAATTTTAATACTGTGAGTAAACCCTGCAAGACCCCAAACCGTAGAGTCTCTCTGGTTACTTCCACGCCGGTGCACTACACGTCCCAGCAACAGCACCAGTAGGCCTAACAACACCATGATCCACACACATTCCCTACCCAGGCGTAGCTGCCCGCTTGACACTTGGCACTTGAAGCCCCTTACACTATCTCTTGGCTGCAATGAGTTAAAAGGGTGTTATCGTTTGAGCTGCTCGTGCTGTCCAGCTAATTTTCTCAGATTGAGTTTGAAATTCAGGGGCGTGTCTCTCCTGTCAGCAGGCGTGTCTCTCCTCCCAAGAGGCGTGTCTCCCCTCACTGAAGAACTGTGACATCATCATTTTGTTTAAAGCAGGGGATGCAGAAGGTTGTCTGGATATAACCGCTCTGTAGCCTCCTGCCTGCTTATGTCTGCAGCCTTGAGGCTCCAAACTCCAGCAAGCAGCTGTCATATGTCTTAGTTTACACACAACTGAAAGCCTGCAGCTGTTAAGATCTCTGCTTCCTGTCAGTGACATGTGAAGAAGCAAATCAGCTTTCAGAGAAGGCCCTGCTCTTCTTGTAACTGACTTGGGCTGGTGGTGCAGCTGGTAGAGCAGTGATAGACTTATTGTTTTTACAACGAAGGGGTTTGGAGTTCTAGTCCCTCACAGGGTATATTTTTTTTTCCCCCTAAATTCTACACATATGTAGAGAGACATAAAATATATATGTTAATCTCTATAATGATATATATACACATACAGGTCTCCCCTATATCATTTCTCATCACCCAGAATATATGCATTGTATCACGTATGTTGGAAGTGCTTGGTGCGACTGCAAGGATAGGACACTATATAGGGGAGCTTTCTGTGTGTATATGAATAAAATTATAGATGTTCACACATATATTTTCATATCTTTACATATGTGTATAAATTTTAAATAAAAAAAACCCAAAACACTACTGATGGGAATTGAAATCCCAACCTCTGTCTTGTAGGGCTATGCACTACTCTATACAGGCAGCTCAACAGACACAGTGTTGAATCCTTATGTTATACAATACAGGTGATGATGTCATAAAGAGGCGGGGCTTCCATTCGATCTTAGGAACAGAACGCCCTCTTTTCAAAGTTCAAACTGAACCTGTGAGGAGGTGAATAAACCTCTTGGCAAAAGCCCTTTAAACAGGCAGTAATTGCCCAGATCATCTCCCTAGAGCTGAGATGTACATAGAGCCAGCAGACTCTGGTTTCACTATCGATTTTAACACAGAGTGTGCAGGCAGCCAATCACAGCGCAGGGGGCGTGGCCTGGGCGTTTCCTGTCTAGGGGCATATCCCAACAGGCTGAATGAAAAGTCAGCCAGCCAATCACACTGCACGGGGCGTGTCTAGGGGGCAGGAAAAGACTCGGGGGCGTTTTTTGTCCCACCAACTGATGAAATAATACATATTTACAGCGATTCTGTTATCTGCTAAACCATGTGACTGAGGTAATGCAACCGAATTACAAAAGTGCTTATTTTTACTGTCCCCAAAATTGAGCATGATCTTTGTAAAGATAAAAACCCCCTTTTAAATTTTGGTTTACTGCATCTTAAAATATTATAAAAACTTATGGGGTCTGCTTGTCAGGGTTTTTTGCCTAGCTGGAAAAAAGCAAGCATCCTGAAGTCTAGGCCTGGTAGCCTGTGTCCATACACTACATCAACCCTTCATCTTGTATTCCATCTAGGGTTGCCAGCTCCACCCAAAAAAAAAATACTGGCTAGGTTCACCTGGTTAACAATGGGTTGGGTTTTGGGGCAAGGCTCTTTACAGCAGTCTGAATTTCACCCAGTGTTTGTGAAGAATTTTTTAAGAAAAGAGCTAAAAAGAACAATTTATTTTTGGACTTCCTTTGGTCTATTTCACAGCATTTTATGCTTTAAGTATCAGACATATAGGGTGACATGTATGGACGGGGCTGCACCAGAAGTCTGGTGTCTTTTGAGCCCGAAAACTGGCGCTATATTTAACTGCTAATAAATGTTGGCTATATTTTTTTATCGCCCCTTGCCAGTACAGGCGCAGTTCGGCGCTTACAGGCCCTGGGACTTGGAAAGGCCTAATTTTGGGGGGGGGCCGGGGGTGGGGGCACTGCAAAAAACAAAGCTACCATTTATGTTCAGTAAGGCATTGGGTATTTCGCTGGGCAGGGAGGCACTTTTTAAAATGGTTTACCGAGCCCGAAGTGTCGTCTTGGGGCTAGAATCGTCATTTATGACGCAGTAAACAGGTTTATAAAACAATGCATTTTACACTTGAAATGTGCATTTAAAAAGGGCATCTAAAAGCCAAAAAAACATAATGTTGCTCTAGTATTGTGTAAAAGTTTTAGGCAGATGCTAAAAATGCTGCAAAGTCAAAAGGGGACAGCCCAAAATTTCAAACGTGTTTTCTTTGGGCCTTTTCGCACCAAAAATATCTTTAAAACCTATTTCCCAGTAAAGAAATGATACACCAAAAAAGGCAAATTATTACCCCGGGACACGACACATATATAGAAAATGATAAGTTTGTGCCCCTCCAAAGCGAAATTTGCCCCTATTAAGGAGCATTACAACTTTAGTAAAGGGTTCGTTACCCGCCTCCGTAAGAAGGCACATTGTTTGGGGGCCCCTTACATACCCCAAAGATTTTAATTTACGCTAAGTGCCCCGATTGAAAAATTTCACTAAAAAGGGAAAAAGGAAAACTAGGGCCCTATTGCAACCCTTCGAAATCCCCGAACAAAAAAAACCTCCTTTTAAAAAACTAACTTTTATTAAATACCGTTAAAAAAGCACTACCCCTAATTTGGGAAAACCTCAAATTACACACTAATCACCTTACAGGGAAACCCCTAAATGGGAAACCCCGTTACAAATTCCCTTAAAAATAAAAGGGAAAAATACACAAACTGTTAAACCCAAACTACTTTAAAATCCCTATTAGATCCTTATTGGGGCGGGGGGAAAATCCCCCCGAAAAGGCCCTTTCCCACCCTTTGGGTGGCCCCGCCCCATTGACCCTACCTTTGAGAAATTTTAGATTTGGGGTATTACCTTGGGGTCCAACCTTACATTTATAAACCAACCCAAAAAAAGGGCCCAAACAACAAGTCACCTTCATTGGTTCAAATAATTTCTTAAAAAACCCCATTTTTAGATCTCCCCTGGACCCATTTTCTATAAGGATATACTTAATAGAAACAAAAAAAAATTTCAGATAAGGAAATATAACAAACATATCTGTGTTAGTAAACCTAAAAAGGGTTTGCCCTTAGCCCCTGCAATCGGTTTCCCACCATTAAAACCCCCCGCGTTTCCCCCCCGTCCCGTTAAAAGGGGTTTTATCTGGGCCCCCCCATTTTACATCAAGGGAAAAGTCAGAGCGGGGTCCCCAAGGAATTTCTGGGCAGGGGAGGGCCCCCCCCGGTTGATTTCTAAAAGCAACCTATATTTTCCCCCCATCAAATACAAAACCCCACCGGAAGTGGTTTAGACAAGGGGAGTCCCAAATCCCCGGCTAAGACGGCACAGGAACACCTTTTTTCCGTTTAAAAAAAGTAAAAAAACAAGGGTAAAACCAAAACTTAAAGGGGGTGGGCACCTCCCGGAAGGGGTTCCGGGCGACAACCGCCGGCAGGACATTCCACAGTCCCCGGGAAGAAGCCACACAAAACCCCCATGGCAGAAAAGGGGCCGATCCCGAATACAAAGGGATTCTCGCGGTCCCCGCCATCGCGGTAACTACGCGAGCCCCAAAAAACCTCTATGTGAGTTATACTTACATTAAACACTTGCCTACTATTCTCAATACAGATCAATATATAACACATCGTCACAAAGCAGTATATACATTTAATCGGGATATTAAAAAACAAAAATAACATATAAAAGGGAATTTTCCCCAAAGCAAAATACGGGTTTTTGGTACATATCAATACCAATTTTTACACATGTGTTTTACATACGTAAGGGCATTTAGCCCCAAGGATCATAATCCCGATTGCCATACAAACCGTGAGCTCCTGAAAAACACAATGATTAGATAGAACAAAAAAACATCCAAAGTACAGGGTTTTTCATGAGCCCACCGGGGTCGCGGGTTCAAAGTCTGTGGTCCATTCGTCTTTTTCACAGCAGGTTTTTTACCCAGGTCCCCTTTCTGGGTGCCCCGTTTTTTTTTCCACACCATAAAACGTTAACTGCATACCTCCCCTCATGTCACCCCAAAATATGCCTGTTTTGGGGTTCTCCCCGATTTTTTATGTCCCCCCAGCTCTCCAATCCTACTTCAGGGCCTTAATGTCTTGCCCACTTTTGTTTTTGACAGCGCAGGTACAGAGATAAACCCCCCCCCTTTTTGAGAGACATTAAAAAATCCCTGATCATAAACGTGACCCTTTACGACCCTCTAATTCCTTTGCTTGTGTAACCATGGGCAATAAATGCCTTTTACCGCACCTAACATTCCAATCGGGTTTCCCTTCAAGCCAAACGTGCCTTCGCTGGTGGACATAGTGATACTGATCTATCACGTAGTGACCTACCCTTTCTGTTGTGATGAGGGGGTCTTGATGGCAGTATGCCCCCAAGTCTTTTTTCCTCCGCAGGATATCCCCCAAAACTTCAGAGAATGTTCCCACCTCAGTATACAGTTTTCAAAGGGTTTCCAAATTTTCCTCAAGCGTCCTTGTTCCTTATTCTCCCACTACAGAGTTAGGATTAAGAAGGGACTTCGATCACTTAAAGCATGCTGAAAAAGCAGATCTCAAAACGGAGAAGGATACCCCCTCTATAAAAGTGTCCAAGACAGGACTGCATGTAGAAGTCATCCACTTTTGGCATTCCGTTCATCCGGGGAAAACTGCCCTTTTTGGGTATCCCCTTTCCTTGATTTCTGAGGGTGATAACTCCCCATCTTAAGAGCTATTTTGGCAGGGGTTTTTCGTATGTCTTCGTCTGAAAAAGCCCCATCTCACCCTCCAGATTTCACGTAGGAAAAGGAATTTCCCTTCTTTGATTATGGGTAAATTTGTAGACCTTTTGAATTTTTAAAAGGGCCCCTGAATGAAGCACTGAAACGGGGTCTCTTACCTTCCCATAAAAAAAAGACTCATAATGTATCTACCCACAACGAACACGGGATTATTCTTCATTTCCTTTCCAACACCGGGGCCTCCCCACCACCCCAGGAAAGATTTGCATAGGGGACAAAAGGGGCCCCCCATAGAAACCCCCTGGCGGGTGGTGACCCGGGCCCCCGAAGGGGAAAATAGTTGTGGGGGTACAAATTCAAGTACGGAGAACAAATTCATTTGCTCCGGGTTTTTCCCCACCCTTGTTTGTGGGAAATGACCCTACGCCTTTAGGCCCCAGTGGTGGGGAAATTTTGCAAATACGTTTTAAAGGGAAAGCCAAAAACAAAAACTGACCCCGTTTTGCAAGGAGGGAGTCCCTACTTAAAACCTCTGTGGAAAGATATCAACAAAATCTGAAGGATCGAAAACATAAACAATACATTAGAGATCTAGCCGAATTCAAAGAGGGTAGGGTATTCTCACATTTATTTGAGACCGCCCAAAAAGACATAGACGTCTCAGCCTCCGATCAGGAAAGTAACTCTAGAAACTACCCTGCCCCCTCAAAATCTAGGACATTTAGGGGTAGATATAATCGAGGAAGGAGTAGAAATCAATATACTGATCGGGCATACCCTAGACAATGGCGGGAACAAAAACAGTATCGGGGATACGATTACCCACCCCCCAACGTCACCTCCTCCTCAAACTCCTTATCCTCTTCCTCATCCTCCTTAGCTCCATCTTTTTTAGAGCAAGTAGACCCCCCCATCGAAGATCCAGGGGAGGGGACCAGCAAGATCAAAAAGATAACAAAAGCCAAAAGAACCAAATAATTAACCTTTCCCAAAGGCCTCTAAGTCAGGAAGAAATTGGGATATTGGCGAAAGGTTTATCTTTTGTCCCAAAAACTTTAAAAAAAGAAAAAACACAGGGTAAAGGATCTCAATTTATTTGCGAGGAAGTTAAAATGGCGGAAATTTTTCGCAAACAATGATGAGAAGACTTGTGAGGCATTTAATCTGACACGGGAAGATTTACAAGGGGTTAAGGATTTAGCTGAGCTCTTAGGGGAGGATGAAAAAATAGGGTATACAAATCTGAGACCAAAGAGTACCCGTCAGCCACCACCACAGAACACACCAGAGATCGACATCTTCGTGAGAATAGTCACCAAAGATCTAGAACGACTAGCCCGGAAGCAGAAAACACATAATTATGAGTCTAATTTTACACATAAAGAGATGGAGGCCCTTAGAGCCTTGGAATTAGACCCAAATGTCATTATCAAACCCTCAGATAAGGGGGGAAACATCGTAATATTAGATCATGAGAAATACAGGAATATGTGTATGAAACTTCTAGGCGACAGATCATTTCTACAAACAAGGAGTCGGGAACATCAGGAGCATAATGAATTTGTTCTCCAGCTACTTGAATTTGTACTCACCCACAACTATTTCCTCTTCGGGCCATGGTCTGCGCATACCCCACTACAGGGGTACTTGCTATGGGGAGCCCTTGTGGCTCCCATCGTATGCAAATCTATTTGCCTGGGCTGGTGGGAGAGGACCCTGGTGTTCGGAGAGGAACTAGAAGCACATACATCACGTGTTCTTTTGTGGGTGAGATACATTGATGATGTCTTTGTTTTATGGCAAGGTAATGAGACCCAGTTTCAGTGCTTCATTCAGGCCCTTAATAATAATCAGATAGGTCTACAATTCACCTATGAAATCAACGACAGGGAAATTTCCTTCCTTGACGTGAAAGTCTGGAAGGATGAGATGGGGCTTTTGCAGACGAAGACATACAGAAAGACCACTGCCACCAATAGTCTCTTAAGATGGGAGAGCTTTCATCCTCAGAAACTAAAGGAAGGGATACCCAAAGGGCAGTATCTCCGGATGAGACGGAACTGCTCAAAAGTGGATGACTTCTACATGCAGTCCGATGATCTTAGGACACGTTTTATAGAGAGGGGATATCCTTCTCCCGTTTTGAGATCTGCATATCAGCATGCCTTAGTAAGTGATCGAACGTCCCTTCTTAATCCTAACTCTGTAGTTGGGAGAACTAAGGAACAAGGAACTAGTCTATGAGGATAGATTGGAACCTTTGATAACTGTAGTAGCTGAGGTTCTAACATTCACTGATAAGAATTGGGAAATCCTGCGTGAGGAAATAAAGATCTAGGGCATACTGCCAATCAAGACCACTCATCACTACAGAAAGGTAGTCACTACTAGTATAGACTCGTACGTAGTCACTATGATCCACCAGCGAGGGCACAGTCTTGGCTAGAACGGAAGCCGCTTGGAATGTATAGGTGCGGTAAATGCATTTATTGCCCCATGGTTACAAATCAAGGAATGTTAAGGGTCTGTAACGGTCAGTCCGTTTTATGATCAGGGACTTTTTAACTGTCTCTCAAAAGGGGTTGGTTTATCACTGTACCAGCGCATGTCAAAAACAATATGTGGGCAAGACATTAAGGCCCCTGAAGTACATGAAAGGAGAGCAAGGGGGGACATAAAACATCGGAGAGACAACCCCAATAGCAAGGCATATATTGGGATGTACATGATGGAGCCAATGCATGTCTAACGTTCATGGGCTGGAAAAAATCCGGGTGGTACACCCGAGAAAGGGAGACCTGGATAAAAACCGCTGTTAAAGAGACAGAAGGACACAGACTTAGAACCATGCGACCGGATGGGCTCAATGAAGCCCTGTACTTTGGATGTTTTTTATGATCTGTTATCCAATCATTGCGTTTTCAGGAGCTCACGGTTCTGTATGGCAATCAGGCCATTATTGATCCATTGGGGCATAAATGCCCATTGATCGTATGTATCACACTGTATAAAAATCTGGTATTGAATATGTATCCAAATCCCTGGTATTTTGCTTGGGTAACATTCCCGCTTGATATCTTATTTCTTGTTATTAATATCCTGATTACATGTATGTACTGCTTTGTGACGATGTATATCTTTGTATCTGTATTAGGAACCAGTATGAGGAAGTGTTTAATGTTAGCATAACACACATAGAGATTATGTGGTCTCGCGTATGTTACCGCGCATGCGCGGAGGACTCGCGAGAATCCCGTTCTGTAGTTCGGGACTCGGCGCCTCTTTCTGCGCATGCGCGGGTGTGTGTGGCTTCTTCCGGTGACTGTGGAATGTCCTGCGCGCGGTTGTCGCCGCGGAACGCGTCTCCGGGAGGTGACACCACCGTAAGTATAGGATTACCTTGTGTTTACGTTTTATAACGGCAGAAGTGTTCTGTGCCGTCTCTAGCCGGATGTGGGACTAACTTGTCTGACCACTTCCGGCTAGGGTTTGTATTTAGATGGCGGGAATATAGGTTGCTCTTAGCATCAACCAATGGGGGCATCTCTGTCAGTATCCTTGGACACCGCTCTGACTATTACCCTTGATGTAGAAATGTAACGGACCCCTGAGAATCCCTTATAACAGATGGGGGAAACCGTCGTTTAATGGATCGACCGATTGCATGACTAAGGGCAGTATCTATTTAAGGCTAACTACACAGATAAGTTTGTTATATCTTCCTTATCTGTAATTATATTTTGTATCTATTAAGGTATATGCCTTATACAAATCGGTCCAGTGGGAACTAATCAAGAGGTAAAAGCATTCTTGACCTATGCAGGTGACTTGTTGATTAGCTTGTTTTTGTTGGATATAAATGTAATGTTGGACCCACATAGGTAATATCCAATCTGATATCCCAAAGGTATGGTTCCTAATAGGCGACGCCATCAAGGGTGTGGACCGTCCTTAATCGTGGGCGATTTTCCACCTTTCAAAGGATTCTACTAGGGACTTTAAGTAGATTGGGTACAGATTGTGTACTTATCTTATTATAGGAAGATTGAAACTAGGTCCTAATTATGGAATAACCTGGTAAGGTGATTAGAGAGTTAATAATATGAAGGTGTTCAACTAGCGTAGTGCTTTTTTAACGGTATTTAATAAAAGTTAGATTTTAGAAAGGAGGTTTTTTTGTTCTGTGATTTCTAAGTGTCACGATTGCCCAATGCAATTTTGTGGGACCTGACTGCTTCAGTCAATGGCTTCAGTGGTCATGTGCCGTTCACTTTCTGAGTGGTGATGTCCAGGGAATGACACATTAGCACCAGAGCCGTCTTAACAGCATTATGGGCCCCCGGGCAGTGCTGTGCACTGGGCCCCCTGACCAACGCGGAATACAGATAACACATCACTTAGGCTATGTTCACATTATGTACTGTGGCGCATATAGTGTGCGGCGTAGTACATCGTGTGTTTCAGGAGCTCGCGCTAATACGAGCGTACTCGCGCGGGAAGGTGGGGCGAGGGGCAGCAGCCCGCCAGCCCCATTGACATTCATTACTCGCGGCCCGTATTCGCCACAAGTAATTGACATGTCACTTATCTCCCCGCGCGTACAATACGATCATATTTTAACGCCCGGGGAGAGGAGGTGTTACATCCATAGTTCTCATGAGAACTGTGGAATCCGGAAATTTTTTGACGCAATCGCTCTACGCCCGTATTAGAGCGCAAATACGCTGCGAAATGTGCGCCAAAATTACCCTGTGTGAACATAGCCTTACACCAAAAAGTGAAAGCCTATGCGGTATCGAAATGGAAGTTATATTAGATGCAGTGACAATAAAGTAACCCTGACATGGGACCAGAAGCACCAGGGAACATGTAAGTTAACCCATTCTGACCCACATGTATGGGCCACATGTATGAACCACATGAATGGGCCACATGTACGGTATGAACCACATGTATGGGACACACATTATGAACCTGTTAAGACTAAAATCACTCTTTGGGCCCATAGAACCTAATGGGCAAAAAAGTGATTATTTAGACCTTAACAGGTTCATACATGTGGCCTATGTTACCATAGCCCCAATTTAGAATTGGGGTTATGGTAACAGTCAGAAATAGGATATAAGAGATATAAGGTCAATAATGAAAAAATGTGGGCTTTTCACAAGCTTGAAAATATAGACCATAGAGGGGGCAAGTGGCTAGTAAAAAAACTGCACATAAGAACCAGTTCACACCAGTATACAGAAAGGTCACAATACTATACAGGGGAGATTGCAGAAATGCAGAAAATACTGATAAACAACCACTCACATGTCTACTAAGCATAAGGGAGTGATTGTTAGTATTACAATTGCATATAAATAAGGCTATATAAAGGGGCCAATTATACTGTTATGTGTGGTGCACCATGCTGGTTTACAACCAATTGATGACGCCATTTTTATTCTATTGGGCGAGTTGTACAGTATATTTCAACTGCCCAACACAAAATACCAATACCCTTTGCTCCCCAGTGGACAAAAGTAAGTGCTGGAAAAATATCCCACATAAACTTGGTTAATCTGGTGTCAAATCAAATAGAGACAGATTTAAGCAGCACTACTGATGATACTAAAACATGTTTATTTTATGTTATTTTAGGGTTCCACTACAGGCTGTCGCTAAGTTTTCTGCCCCATTTAAAAGACAACACCTCCACTTTTCACCCCACACCTCTTTTTACAGGCCCCGCCCAGCACAGAAATCATAATCGTCACTTTTTGTTTTTACTATTTTTATGTTACGATATTCTAAGAGTCAAAACTTTTTTACTTTTCTATTATTGTAGCTATGTGAGGGATTTATATTTGGTGCATAAGTTTATGACTAAAAAGCAGACACCAACTCTGGTCACCACCACATGAAAGTGAATAGAGCACCGATCCAACATAGAAGCAAAATAACCACTGACATCCAGGAAATCACATGGGACATCTTCTCTGATGAGTTGTTCTCTTCTCTCATGAGTCTTTCTCCTTCCCTTTTCGTCTCCATCCGACTCAGACTGCCATGACAAATTCTCCCTGGCAAAACTCGTTCCTGCAGAATTTACCACTTCTCACTTTTTTTAGCACTTCCCTGCCAATTCTTACCTCTAATATGGGCACCTCCTTTTAAGTAGGTAGGCTGTAATATTACCCCCCATTAAGAAGAAATCACAGAAACACAACACCCTCTTCCTAAAATATAACTTTTATTAAATACAATTAAAAACAATACGCTAATTGAACACCTCCTATTTTGAACACAACATAAACCATGCAGGTTAATCCATAAAGAGGTATGGATAGGTATATATTGGGATGAAGAAAAGATACGAAAATATGTACAAATCTATACAAAATCCCTATTAAATCCTTAAATAAGGTGGGAGAATCGCCCCGACAAGGACAGTCCCACCCTGGGAGGCTCACCCTATTCGGCCCTAACTCTTAAATATCCAATCAAAGATCACCTGCATGGGTTCAAAAAATACGCTTACAACCTCATTGTTATATCTCTAATAGACCAACTCACGATCAAAGATGTCCTTGGCAGATAAAGCAGTATACAATTGAAACAGGTATATAAGATATCTATGCCTGTAACCGTATCTATAATAACAAAAGATAATTTTTTTATATATATACTGCCCTTAATCCACGTGGTCGGTCCAATCCATTTACCCCCCATTAAGTAGGTAGGTATATAGGCCTCTCATTTGGTAGGCATATAGACCCTCAGTAGGTCGGTATACAGCCCCCTGTAGTTGGTAAGTATATATGCCCCCTATAAGTAGATATACAGCTCCCTGTAGGTAGATAGGTAGATATACAGCACCATGTAGGTAGCCAGATATATATGCCCTTGTAGCTAAATTGGTAGGTATGAAGCCCATTGTAGATAGGTAGGTATATAAGCCCCATCTAGGTAGATATACAGCACCCTGTAGGTGGCTAGGTATATGTGCATACAGTTGAAAAGATGCAGAGGGTCCAGCCTGAACACTGATGTGCAGGGCTGTAGCTACAGGGGGTGCAGAGGTAGCAGTCGCTACTGGGCCCTGCAGTCTGAGGGGGCCCAGAAGCCCATCTGCCATATCAGGAGATACCAGTATTGGACATGCTACATGGTAACTGGGGGGCCCCATTTAATTTCTTGCTCTAGGGCCCACGAGCCCGAAGTTACGCCTCTGCTGACGTGCCACCAGGACCCAATGCTGGGGACAAGTGCCACCCGTGTCAGACTAAACCCTCCCTTCATCTTGCTACATCACTGGGTTTTCTGGACTAAGTATACATCTGGGGCACAAATGGCGGCAAAAAACCTTGAAATATGATGACAATGATTTTAGGCATGGCAGAGTTTCCTCCAACAGTAAGAGTCACCCATCTGAAGACAGATGGGTGGGGGTTCTTGCCTCTCATCAGTACACAGCTGGGCACAGAAGTAGCAGGATAAAATCTTTATTGTGCACCATAGACCAATCAAAAGAAGTACATTATTTGGTATATATTTGTACAACTTGTGTATATCTAGTACAACTGACTAGATAGATCCTGTTATTAGCAGCAACAGAATGTCCCAGCACTGTCTGCAGGGAGCCGGCATCTGTTAGTCTATCCATCTGCCGCTCAGTTCCTTGGGGAGAGCATCCATGATATCCATATATGAGTACACTGTCCTCACCCAGTACATCCAGTACATTAGTCTATTTACCCAGAAGCCCATTAACTGGATTTTACTTGTGTACATTCCTATTTGCTGACAGGTTTACATGGAAAGCAGTTTAGACCTCACAATATTTCCTGCCATATGATGTCTCTGGTGACTTAGCAGATGAAGACAGCTCTCTACTAGTAGACGTGGGCATGAATGTTCAGATCACGAAAAATATGTCCTGTATAACTGATTATATTATATAGAAGAGGTATTTACTTTTATTATGAGTCTGACCTCATTTATAAATGAATGTTTTCCAGTAACCTCATAGTGTCCACATCTTCTCCGTCTATTGGGAAGTTGTTTCATGACATTGCACGAGGTATAGTCAAAATGTCAATTTCTTTCAGCCTTGAAAACTTATCATTGGAAGGTTATTCTCTTTCAGGTGTTAAGGGGTTAAAATTGATGATGATGATGATGATGATAATAATAATAATAATAAAGAATAATAATAATGTAATAAAAGTATTATAATAATAATAGCTTGCAAAAAATAAATTATACTAAACTAGTAATAACATAATCTAAAATAAAAATCGTAATATAATTTGTAATAACAAGAAGAATAAAACTTGTAATAAAATAATAATAGAACTAAAGTAATACAAAACAATAATAATAATAACTACAACAAAATAGTAGTAAATAAAAACTAAAATAGAAAATTACTGTTTGAGAAGAAAAATTCTCTTCTCTGAGATTAAACTCACATTTTAAATTGTTGGTGGGAAAAATTTGTTGTGGAATATATGGCAGAAATCACCTTCTAGCAATGGTTTTTGTTGGAGTTTTGGATGTGGAGTCCAAAGTGAAAAGTAACTTCATGTTTTTTGGGGTTTTTTGACTAATAGATTTCATAGATCACACTGTGATCTTGATCAGGATTCCAGTGTGGAATCCCTATCAAAATCTATTATGTGAACATATCCTTAATAGGTTAGAATTGTTACTAAGGATTCTTATATATATATATATTAATATATATATATATATATATATATATATATATATATATATATTATATATATATATAATATATATATATATATATTATATTATATATATATATATATACTGTATATTTACAGCTCTGGAGAGAGTTAAGAGACCACTGCAAAATTTTCCATTTCTGATTTTTCTCTTCAATGGTCCATTTTTGGAGAAAAATTTACATTGTTATTTTATTATATAAACTACTGACAACATGTCCCCGAAATTCAAAGCAAGAAATTTTGTATTTATTTGCAGTAAATGAGAAATCTTCAAAATAATAAAAAAGGAGCAATTCTGTCAATGGAATAACCATGATTTTTTCATTCAAATTCCTTTTGGCCTATTCCTAGCACTTGTTTTGTCGTCCAGCTTGTCCTATTGCAAGAGGATTGTGAAGACTACAGCAGTGTTTTTTATACTTTCCTTCATTAATTAAGATGTGATTCAGGTGATCACCTCATCAGAAGCATATTCAGTAGAATGAGGTGGACTTTGGTTGGAATTCAACTGACACTGGAATGGAACGGCTGTCAGACATCTAGAGATGCGGATTTTCAGAAAACTGTGCAGTGGTCTCTTAGATGTAGATATATATGTACACTACCGTTCAAAAGTTTGTTCTCCCTGAAAACTCATACTTTTATTCATCAAATGAGTTGCAAAATGAATAGAAATCTCGTCCAGACATTGACAAGGTTAGAAATAATGATTTTTATTTGAAATAATAATTTTCTACTTCAAATTTTGCTTTCATCAAAGAATGCTCCCTTTGCAGCAATTCCAGCATGCAGATCTTGGCTTCTAGCATTATATATATAAACAAAAAAGTTGTTCTATAAATATAATATTAATAATAGATATTTATTATATACAGGATGTTTTATCAATAAATTTTTAAGCTTAAAAATATTAAATTTAAATATATATTATATTATATAAATATATATATAAAAATATATATATATATATATATATATAAAAACAGGAAAAACCGCTGTTCCAAAGGAAAATAAATTAAACAGATAGGCTTTTAAATTACAGGCGATGTTTGGGCCTCCAATAAGTTTTTTCAAGCTTAAAAAGGGCTTAGGGGAACCGAAACGGCCCCACATAAAAAACATATCTTAAACGGGTGCGCGGTTTTTCCGTTTTTATTTTTTGAAAACCCTGACGTGGGGGTTTTTTTCGCTTGCACCCTTTTACAGTGTGCTGCTTTTCTCTCTCTCTCTCTCTCTTCCCCTCTCTTTCTCTCTCTCTTAAAAATATATATTTTAATAAATAATATATATACTTATATTATTATATATTATAATTATATATATTTATATTAAAATATAGATAAACAACTTTTTCCAATTAAACCTATAGGGTCCATACCCTTTAAATAATAAAATAAAATAATAACTTATTTCTATAGCCAACGATTCGCACCTTTACAATTAAGGTAAACATACAGTACTTTACCATTAAAAGTCTTTTATCAAATGAACCAAGGGGGTTTGGCGGCCCCTGCTCGTGATAGCTTACAATCTCTTCGGCTCTCTATTTGAAAAAATACTGTAAAATAGTCCAAGTTTACAATGGTCCGGCCATTTTTCCCTAAATAATCTGGGAAAAAAAGCTGTAGTTATTAATTAATAAGATTCAGGTAAAAATCTAATTCTACTCTAATCTAAATAATTTGAATCGGGTCAGCCTGAATTAAATTTTGCCAAAAAATATTTTTTTTATGAATTTTTAAGGCTTAACTTACTCTTCTGCTGCACTACACTACAGGACTGCCATAAGTGCCCTGGAATTCTAAATCAACCCATTAAAATGCATAAAACTCTAACCCCAACTTAGGCTTTTTGTTACAGTTAGGTTACAGTTAGAGTAAAAAATCTGGGTTTGAAACCCAGATTTTTTCACAGATTTTTAACAACATTTTCTGTCAAATTAAACAGGAACCAATGCGAGCAATACTACTTTTTACAGGTTTTTCACAAGAATTTTTGTCAAGTTGAGCAGGAACCCATTCGAGCAACACTACTCATTACTTTCCTTATAATGTGGCTAGATCTCCATGAGCAGGAGGAATAAGACTTAACTTTAGAGATTAGACACCGTTTGTAGGAAGCGCTAAGTTAATTTGGGGTAAGATCTTAACTTTAAAGGGTCAGAGAAATACTCCGATCACTTCAAGGTCCGCTGACTTTTCCATCATTCCAGATAATTAAATTACGGCACATATTTCCTCTCTGTAAAAGAAAAATGTTCAGCATCTGTAGTGTGTGAATAAAAAGTGCTATTGATTCAGGATTTATACAGTGGAATGACCTGACAACAGCGTGTAAAATCCACTACTCAGTATTGTTGGAAAGACAGCACTTGCTCCTAAACAAGGACACTCTGATATATGGCGGAGGGGGAGCATCTTAAAATGTCTACATCCATTAAGTCTGTTTTGATAAAACAGCTCACGTTTCAGCATTTAGTGTGACGTAAAAAATATAGGAATGTTAGTGAACCAATAATATGTACTTTAGAGGAATCTGACTTTGGTTTACTCTCCAATGTCACAGTCTTTATATACACATTTATATTACTTTGTAAATTGAAGGAAAAAAAGAGCTGGACCAATATTTGGTATTTGCCCCTAAAACTTGGAGAATTCAGTTAAATATAGACATTTATATAACACAATTTATGCCAATGTAAATTAGAGCGAATCTGTTCAGCTGTGGAAGGCCCCTCCTGCTAAGCTCATTTTAACCCCTTCCTAGCAGAGCCTTTTTTCCCTCCCCGCCTTCCCAGAGCCATAACTTTTTTTTTTTCCACCTACATAGACACATGAGGGCTTTTATTTTGCGGGACAAGATGGACTTTCCAATGGTGTTATTCATATTATTATAGAATATACTGGAAAACCGCAAAAAAATTCTAAGTAGAGGCAAAATGTGAAAAAAAAAGTACTTGCACCATGTTTGTGGGAGTTTTGTTTTTACAGCATTCAATCTTCGGTAAAATTATGTGTTGTCTGTATTCTACAGGTTGATGCGCATCCGCTAATACCAGACATGTACAGTTTCCGTTATGTATTGGTACCGTAAAAAAAATTCCAAACATTTTCTATTTTATAAATTTGTGCCACGGCACCATATTCTGAGACCAATAACTTTTTTGTGCTAACACCTACAGACTTGAGAGAGGCGGCATTTTTGCGGGGTGAAGTGGACTTTTTATTGCTACTAGTTTGGAATACATGGGTCTTTTATTTCTTCTACAGTGTTCAGTGTACGGGATAAATGATGTTATGTTTTAATAGATAGGACTCTTTTGACGCGGCGATACCAAATATGTGTCACTTTTTTATTGATTTTTTTTTTTAAAGGGGTTTTGCCAAGAAGTGATTTCCTTACCTAACGGGCTGATACTCCCCTCTTGAGCCTTGAAAAAAGGGGCGTTTTGTTTCTGTGTTTAAAAAAACAAGTACCTCCTGTGTGATGTCATCGCTCCACCACCCATGCACGCTCCTGAGGCTGATATTCAGTCTCTGTAGTTGAGCAAACATGTTTGGTTACACCACAGAGGAGAACTGTATTGTGCACAAGCTATACGGGTTTTGTTTTCTCCCTCTTTTCTGCTCAGGAGTAAAGAGAAGCTCCGAGCAGGCACCGTTCACTGACTACAGCCAGGGTGGGGAGGGAGGAGAGCTGAGCAGGGAGTGTCTGCATATTTACTCAGATAATTACATTACAACCAGCGTATTCAAGTGTGGCCAGGAGCTTGCCAGATCAACTCCTGGTCGTAGCTAATGCAAACATTCAGGAAACTAAGGCATCAATAGTCAGAGCTATGTAATCTCAACAGGCTTCAATTTTTTAATCACATATATTTAGAAAAGTGATTAAATACCCATTTTGTAGGATCCCATTTCAACATTAGATCGTGGCAAAACCCCTTTAATTTGTAAAATCACTAGGGGGCTTGATCATTTTTAGAGCCCAATGCATTGTATAGACATACCAATACGACGGTTTCCCCACTTCTGGCCCCAAGCCGATAATATGGCAGAGATAGAAGCCTTCACAAAGCTTCCAGCTGCCATGTTCACCGATCAGGACACAGCAATCTCGCCACTGATGTCCCGATCGCAGTGAGGAACGGTGCGCGGCACCATTTCTCATTGATTTAGATGGAGCGGCCATCTTTGCCACAGCATCTAAGGGGTTTAAACAGTGCAGGATGCACGTGGTGGTGCCCTCCTGCGCTGTAACCACCGGGTGTTAACTAGAAATAGATGATGTAGAACTAACAGAAGTCCACAGAAAATGTATCACACTATATTACAAACATGTGTGACTGTTGGAAAGATATTTTTAGAAAATAATTTTATTCTAATGGAAAGCCCCCTTAAAGGGGTTGTCTTACTACAAGGATTGCTGCTGTTTATGTTAAAGATCTTGCAAAAACAAGTCACTTTGCAATATGTGTCCATTACCAGTGTCCTACCTATTCCTAGATATCCCTCTTGTATGGGCTGCATCAGCTCCTCAGGTCGCTATAACTACAGACCTGTTTACTCTCTCCTGATCGGCTGTCAGTGCTGGTCGCTATAGCTACAGACCTGTTTGATCTATCCTGATAGGCTGCTAGCACTGGTTGCTATATCTACAGACCTGGCTTCTACTGCAGCCTTTGTAGAAGCCAGTAATCACGCCCCTGAATTCAAAATGAAACCAAGAAAACAGGACTGAGGTGAGATGAATCAATGTAGTGAGACAACCCATTTAAATTCCTTTCAATAGTATGGAAATGTAAAAATGATTCACCTTGCTAATATCACAGAATTATATAGTTCCATGTCCATGGACAATACATTAACAACCCAAAACTAACCCGAAGCAGTCTTGCTATGTTAACAATAAGAAGTCCTGGTACTAGGGAAATGGGATTGTCAATAAATTTGAAATGTAAAGGGGTTATACCATGCAGGGCCGCCGTACAGGTGGTACAACCAGTACTCCTGTACGGGGACCGGTGGAATAAGGGGGCCCGCTGCAAGCAGGCCCCCTTATTACTCATGACAGAGCGGCGCCCGTCGGCGCAGCCGCCAAACCAGGCTCGGACATGCCCACAGTGTGGGCCCCGAGCTCCTGGGGGCCCCGGAGGCAGTGCCGCAGCTCCCCGGGGCCCGGCCGCCGCATCCGGTCTCTGCACTAATGTCCTCCACTCCCGGGGCTGTGCGGTGTCAGCGGAGCACAGCGCCATTAGCGCTGCGCTCCGCTGATCGCCCTGGCAGGTGTAAGGCGTTAGGCCTTAACACTGCCAGCCGCCGGCCCCTACTGCTGACGTAGGCGCGCGGTGACATCACATCACCACGCCGCCTATGCAGGGCGCCAGTAGCCGGCGGGGAGCACCCGGGAGCGGCCAGGAGCGGGAGCGAGCGAGGTAAGTGGTTGTTTTTTTTTTTTTTTTTTATATATAAGGAAGCGTACCCTGACTCTGCCTAACTCTACAGGGGCCCTGGCTATCTATCTCTAAAGGGAGCCCTGGCTACATTTCTCTCAAGGGGGCCCTGGCTACATTACTCCAAAGGGGGCCCTGGCTACATTACTCTAAAGGGGGCCCTGGCTACCTAACTCTAAATGGGTGCCATGGCTACTAACTCTCAAGGGGCCTGCTACCTAATCCAAGGGGCCCGGTTACATCACTCTAAAGGGGGCCCTGGCTCTACCTAACTCTCAAGGGGGCCCTGGCTACCTAACTCTCAAGGGGGCCCTGGTTACATTACTCTAAAGGGGGCCCTGGCTCTACCTAACTCTCAAGGGGGCCCTGGCTACCTAACTCTCAAGGGGGCCCTGGCTACATTACTCTAAAGGGCCCTGCCTACCTAAACTCAAGGGGCCCCTGGAAACCCTTTAACTCTCAAGGGGGCCCTGGCTACATTACTCTAAAGGGGGCCCTGGCTACATTACTCTAAAGGGGCCCTGGCCACCTAACTCTAAAGGGGGCCCTGGTTACATTACTCTAAAGGGGGCCCTGCCTACCTAACTCTAAAGGGGGGCCCTGGCTCTACCTAACTCTCAAGGGGGCCCTGGCTACATTACTCTAAAGGGGGCCCTGGCTACATTACTCTAAAGGGGCCCTGGCTACCTAACTCTAAAGGGGGTCCTGGCTACATTACTCTAAAGGGGGCCCTGGCTACCTAACTCTAAGGGGGGCCCTGGCAGGGGCATAACTAGATAAGCCGGGGCCCCATAGCAAACTTTTGGATGGGGCCCCCCTGCCCCCCCCCCCCCCCCCCCTCGCCCGTCTCCCCACCATGAACGTTTACCAGAACATGCAGTTCGATAATGTAGATAATATAAGGAGCAAATAACCTCACCATACTTCTCACTATCATACTGCTACCAAACTATACCAAAACCAACATTACCAATAACACTGTTACATATGGACCTGATTATAAAGCCAGAACACAACCACAAATTACCATCACAAAGTGACTGAATAATACCCTACAGTATTACTGATCAGCATACAAAAGACCAATAGTACCGCCATATAGTGGTATATGCTAGTGTACACAGGCTCTGCAGACTGTATATAACCACCATACAGTGACCATATAGTGGTATATACTAGTGTACACAGGCTCTGCAGACTGTATATAACCACCATACAGTGACCCATATAGTGGTAGATACCAGTGTACACAGGCTCTGCAGACATATAAATGATTACAGTGCAGTTACGTCTTGTTACTCACAGGTGACGTTTCTGATACGTCATTGACTTTCCCTTGTGTTCTGCATCCTTCCAGACCACCATATGACTGCTCCCGACCCACTTGTCCCTGCAGATTAAGACAACAAATATCTTAGAAGCCTTCACTTTTCCACCCCCTCACTCCTGCCCCTCTGGCTATATGGGGTCCATTTAGGCAGGCAGGGTTTACATAGGCTATAGAGAGGCCCCAGATAGGCCAGGTTTAGGTAGGCAATGGGGTCCCCACATAGGCAGGGTTTAGGAAGCTATAAGGCCCCATAATGGCAGTCAAGATGGGTTTAGGTATTGGGCCCCATATAGACAGGCAGGCAGGGTATAGAAGCCATATAGGTAGGAAGGTAGGGTTTAGGTAGCTATAGGGCCATATATGTAGGCAGGCCTTAGGGTAGGCTATAGGGGGCCCATACACGCAGGCAAGGCATAGAGCAAGCTATAGGGATTATATATAGGCAGGCAGAGCTTTGGGGAGGCCATAGGGGCTACGTATAGGCAGGCAGGGCTTTGTGGGGGGCTATATACAGGCAGGCAGATAGGGCTATATACAGGAAGACAAGTAGGGCTATATACAGGCAGGCAGGTAGGGCTATATACAGGCAGGCAGGTAGGGCTATATACAGGCAGGCAGGTAGTTAGGGGCTA
The DNA here is from genome assembly GCA_025379985.1 of Phyllomedusa bahiana. Classification (NCBI taxonomy): domain Eukaryota; kingdom Metazoa; phylum Chordata; class Amphibia; order Anura; family Hylidae; genus Phyllomedusa; species Phyllomedusa bahiana. The sequence goes on along the minus strand of JAODAL010028080.1, from coordinate 4,458 downwards.
TATACATGCAGGCAGACAGGTAGGGGTTATATCCAGGCAGACAGGTAGGGGCTATATCCAGGCAGACAGGTAGGGGCTATATACAGGCAGACATGTAGGGGCTATATATAGGCAGGCAGGCAGGTAGGGGCTATATACAGGCAGGCAGGTAGGGGCTATATACAGGCAGGCAAGTAGGTAGGGCTACATACAGGCAGGCAGGTAGGTAGGGCTATATACAGGCAGGCAGGTAGGTAGGGCTATATACAGGCAGGGAGGTAGGGCTATATACAGGCAGGCAGGTAGGTAGGGGCTATATACAGGCAGGTAGGTAGGGCTATATACAGGAAGACAAGTAGGGCTATATACAGGCAGGCAGGTAGGGCTATATACAGGCAGGCAGGTAGGGCTATATACAGGCAGGCAGGTAGTTAGGGGCTATATACAGGCAGGCAGACAGGTAGGGGCTATATCCAGGCAGACAGGTAGGGGCTATATACAGGCAGACAGGTAGGGGCTATATACAGGCAGGCAGGTAGGGACTATATACAGGCAGGTAGGGGCTATACACAGGCAGGCAGGTAGGGGCTATATACAGGCAGGCAAGTAGGTAGGGCTACATACAGGCAGGCAGGTAGGTAGGGCTACATACAGGCAGGTAGGTAGGTAGGGCTATATACAGGCAGGCAGGTAGGTAGGGCTATATACAGTAAGGTAGGTAGGGATATATACAGGTAGGCAGGGGCTATATACAGGCAGGCAGGTTGGTAGGGCTATACACAGGCAGGTAGGTAGGGCTATATACAGGCAGACAGGTAGGTAGGGCTATATACAGGCAGGTAGGTAGGACTATATACAGATAGGCAGGGGCTATATACAGGCAGCTCAGGTAGGTAGGGGCTATATAGAGGCAGGCAGGTAGGTAGGGGCTATATACAGGCAGGCAGGGAGGTAGGGCTATATACAGGCAGGGAGGTAGGGCTATATACAGGCAGGCAGGTAGATAGGGGCCATATACAGGCAGGTAGGTAGGGCTATATACAGGCAGGCAGGTAGGTAGGGCTATATACAGGCAGGCAGGTAGGTAGGGGCTATATACAGGCAGGCAGGTAGGTAGGTAGGGCTATATACAGGCAGGTAGGTAGGTAGGGGCCATATACAGACAGGTAGGTAGGGGCTATATGCAGGCAGGTAGATAGGGCTATATACAGGCAGGCAGGTAGGTAGGGCTATATACAGGCAGGGGGTATTTAGGGCTATATACAGGAAAGGCGGTAGGTTAGGGGCTAAAATACAGGGTAGGCAGGTAGGTAGGGCTATATAGAGGCAGGCAGGTAGGTAGGGCTATATTCAGGCAGGTAGGTAGGGCTATATACAGGCAAGCAGGTAGGTTGGGGCTATATACAGGCAGGCAGGTAGGTAGGGCTATATACAGGCAGGCAGGTAGATAGGTGTAACGGCTGGGTAGTGGATCCGCCGGACCACCACAAGCGATGAAAGTTAAGCCACGCCAGGGAACGGAATCTAAGTAGCCCCCGGTTTTCACCAGAGCCCGCCGCAAAGCGGATGGACTTGCTGCGGCGTGAGGCTACCAGGTCGTCCCCCCTGACGTGACTTGCTTCCCGGATGGCGGCCGAGGTGCAGCGGTACAGAATCGTAGTCCGGGAATCGTAGTCGTGGGCAGGCAGAAGGTCAGGGCAGGCGGCAATGGAAAGTGGTCGTGGACGGGCAGGAAGGTCAGGGCAGGCGGCAGAGGTTCAGAGTCGGAAAAAAGTAGCAAGAGGTCTGGTACACGGTAGGGCGAGAACACACTTAGGGAACGCTTTAGCTAAGGCACGAGGCAACATAGATCCAGCAGGGAAGTGACGTGGGTGCAAAAAAATTTATAGGACAGCGCCCCGGCAATTACCCAATTACCGGCGCACTCTTCCCCTTTTAAAAGTACCCTGAACGAGCGCACCGCGAGCTAGGGGGCGCGCATGCGCATTCCGGCCGGCAGGGGACAGGAAACCCGGGCGGGAGCGAGGCCAGGTGAGTGGATGGGGCGGGTGGCGCCACGACCGGCAGTGCGGTCCGCGGGGCCCCCCGTCCCCGCCGGGGACCCGCCGCAGGGAACGCGGGTGCGACCGCGGTCCGTACCACGGACCGCGGCGCAACCTGTTACAGTAGGGCTATATGCAGGCAGGTAGGTAGGGCTATATACAGGCAGGCAGGTAGGTAGGGCTATATACAGGCAGGACAGGATTCATTAATATTAAAAAAAATTAAATAAGAAAGCACTTACCAGCTCCAGCTCCTGCACGATGATATGACGTCATCGCGCAGCCCACGTCAGAACTGTGGGCCGGCGTCTGCGTCTAGCAGCCGTGCGGTCCTGCATCTGAGCGCTCGGGCCGGAGGGCCCGGACGTTCAGAGGCGGTATGCACCGGGCCCCGCTGCTCCGCGTCCGCCGGCAGTGAACGGTTATGTTCGCTGCCGGCGGGCACAGGAGCCGCACTACCGGGGAAGCAGATGTGTCAGTAGCTGCCCTGGGGCACGGGCCCCCTAAGAGCATGGGCCCCGGGGCAGCTGCTTCGTCTGCTCCCCCTGTAGTTACGCCCCTGGGCCCTGGATACATTACTCTAAAGGGGGCCCTGGCTACCTCTCTAAAGGGGGCCCTGGCTAAATTACTCTAAAGGGGGCCCAGGCTACATTACTCTAAAGGGTGCCCTGGCTACCTACAAACTAAAGGGGGCCCTGGCTACCTACAAACTAAAGGGGGGCCCTGGCTACTACAAATAAAGGGGCCTGACCTGCCTACAAACTAAATGGGGCCCTGACTTCCTACAAACTAAAGGGCCCTCTACCTGCACACTAGCTAAAGGAGGCCCCTAACTACCTGTATTCTACCTAAAGGAGGCCCCTAACTGTCAGTATTCTACCTAAAGGAGACCCCTAACTGCCTGTATACTACCTAAAGGGGGACCCTAACTGCCTGTATACTACCTAAGGCAGGCCCTAACTGTCTGTATACTACTTAAAGGAGGTCCCTAACTGCTTGCAGCCTATATAAAGGGGGCCCTAACTACCTACAGCTTACCTAAATGGGAGAAACCACCTACCTACAGCCTACCTAACTGGGGTCCACCAACCTAACTGTAGCCTATCAACGCCTAACTGGGGCCTGCTTATATACCTGGGGGCTATTTACCTACCACCCATGGCTAGGTACCCACCAATCTAACTGGGGTTGGCCCATCAACTTATCCAGCGGGGGTCTACCTATGTAAATAGGGCCTATCTAGCTACCTGGGGCCATGCACATTTGCCAACCTACCTAGGGTCCTGCCTACCTACCTGGTAATGTAATTGTGAAGGGAGCAGCCCATAGTTGTAGCATTATCTCCAGGGGGTTAGTCCTCTTCCCACCCTTCAACCCCTTAGGATACTAGGCCTCTAAGTTAGGGCTTGTACCTGCTCTCTCACCCCTGGGAAGTTTGTACAAAGGTGGGAATAGGTAAAGAAATGCTGGAAAATTGAGGATTCTAAGATATTTGTGTGTAATTCCTGCAGGATGAGTGGGGGGCCGGGGCAAGTCATCATGGCGGTGTGGAACGGATGCGAAAGAAGGGAAAAAGAACGACTCAAGAGAAGAGAAGACTCATAGATAAGACATCTCCGGTGAAATCCCTGGATGTCAGGGCTATTTTACTTCTATACTGATCAGTGCTGTATTCACTGTAATGTGATGTGACCCGAGCTGGTTTCTGACCTCTATGTGGTCTCTATATGGGGGTTTTTGTAGGTTTATAACTGAGCTGGTGTCTGAACCTCTATGTGGTCTCTATATGGCGGTGTTGTAGGTTATACCTGAGCTGGTTTTCTGACCTCTATGTGGTCTCTATATAGTGGTTGTTGTAGGTTATACCTCAGCTGGTGTCTGACCACTAGTGGTCTCTATATGGCAGTGTTGTAGGTTAACCTGAGCTGGTGTCTGACCTCTATGTGGTCTCTATAGGGTGTTGTAGGTATAACCTGAGCTGGTGTCTGACCACTATGTGGTCTCTATATGGCAGTGTTGTAAGGTTATATCGGCACTGGTATAGTGGCAGCGTACATGTGTCTCTGATTGTAAAAGTAAGGGAACACCTGATCCTGTGATAGGAGTTAGACTTTTCCTTTCTTGTTGATGTTTATTTTAGAAGGTGTTGATGTGCATGACCAAGGGAAACGTGGAGGGAGATATTGTATGTGGGTGAGGGGGGGGGGTATTGTATGTGGGTGGGGGGAGGATATTGTATGTGGGGTGGAGGGGGATAGTTTATGTGGGTTGGGGGGGATATTGTATGTGGGTGGAGGGGGATATTGTAAGGGGAGGGGGATATTTTTATGTGGGTGGAGTGGATATTGTATGTGGACTTTGGAGGGAGATTTGTATGTGGGTGGGGGGTATTGTATGTGGGTGGAGAGGATATTGTATGTGGGTGGAGGGATATGTA